>CM029600.1:26431492-26635843 GCA_017311375.1 Mytilus coruscus
AAAACAAACAACTACCCATATGTTTCCTATTTAATTTGAAAAAAGGTTTTTGAAAATCTTTTTTTAAGATATTTTGATAAAATTCAAAATACATGTATGTTTTAGGTATAGTTATGTCAGATAGTTATTCATAGGTCTCAGATAATAATCTATTAAAGACAGCGAGGATGAAGTACACATTATAGTTGAAAAATTCTGCCATCTGTAAATATTAACTAAATGTTTAAATGGAATAACCAAGATTTTGAAATTACTTAATTTACATATTTATTTGAGGGTGGTCATCTGTGATGGTTCCTGTCACTATCCCCTCATTATTTACTTGCATTGGTGTGCAGTCATCTAGGAACACAATAATAATTTAGCACAATTATTTCATGGGTAATTCAGTTAATAAATATACGTCATTAAGGACCGCCCATTATGGGGAGAGCTTTCTGGATAACACTCAAGTCCTGTGCTCAAATGATTGATAGATAATGTTTGTAATAAATATTTTTGATAAGATGGATCAAAACTAGAGTTAAATAAAATAAAAACATGAAAGCTGAATGCACTTAATTTTTTTTCCTACAGTGGTTGAAAAGTAATTGAGTCATTGAATTTACTGTGAATCTACAGTGTTTGTAAACAAGGCCATGTTACTGGCCAAAAAATGGTTCTTGACCCTGCATTTTGATTGCTGCAATAGATGGGGCTACATTTTCACTTTAATGAATGATACATGAAAGCTTCTGATTCCATAAGGTAAACCAGGTATAAATTTAGGTTGGCATTGAAATTTTTTTTTGTTAATGGGAGATTTCACATTTATCTTGATGTACCATGAAATAGTAGGTTAAATTGCTGATATGAATTATTAAAATCTATCCTTTTGCTTTAACCATAATATCTTGGTGTTAATTAGATATACCCTATCGGGCTAACACCCTAATGTAATTTTATCTAATACTTACAGTATGTAAAAACATAAAACACATGAAAGGAATGTTTAGAAAGTGATCCTAGCAATGAATTAATAAGCTGAGTTCTAATAAAAAGTATAACCAAAGTCAAAGATCATTTGTATGACATTTGGATACTGTTAATGTATCTTAATGATATATTTTATAAAACAAGTAATATAGAATATCATGTTAGATAATGAATGTAATTAATAAATAATTAGGCCAGATAATAAAAGTTTGTTAATTTTACATCACAATGTCTCTTGGGATTTTGTTTTGCTGATTTTTATTGTGAACCTTTCTGTGTAAATTGCACACTCATCAATATTTCCATAAGAGTTAGATGGTCATTGGGAATGGTCTGGATTAATTTGTTAAGATATCATGATTTATTTATTTCCAACATGTGTAGATGTTTTGATGTGTCGATCATTAACTGATTTATTAGGGTTTAAATTGGTACTTATAGCTTCATGTAAAATAGTAGTATCAAATTCAGTCAAATTCAGACATGTTGTACACATAACTGAATTGTAAATAGTCTGCTGATTAAATGAAAAAAGAAATACAGTTCTGTTTGGCTACAAGTTAAAATTAGTTACACAAATGTACTAAGTATACTGGAATTTCATTTTTTTCTGGGTTCAACTTTCCTGGATTAAAGAAAAATTGTATTTTAGAGATATTTGATTAGTTGATTTGGCAAAGTCTGCATACATTAGTCTGTAAAAAATGTTTACTTTGTTGAACATTTTAATCTGTGGTTAGCATATACATATACACCTTGGTCAGGCTGAAAAACCAAATTTTTTAGCATCATTCTTTTCTTTACATTCATAATGAAGTAGATCTGTCTTTTACTTGAAAAATATATGTTGCATGCATTGTTTTTGCAAGAAAAAGCTTAAAAAAAAGCCAAATGTTGATGTAACTGTTCAGTTATAAGTTATTTTATTTTCAAGGTTGCCTGTCACAAAGAAAGAGAAGAAATAGAATTAGCAACATTTCAGTTTACTGTTATTTACATCAAAATTGTGCCTAATGAAATTTTAACTTCAGTGTGGATTCATGAATATTCATATCTATAGTGAATGACAGATGACTTATCTTGTATATAATCAAATTTTTGTGTTGTTTTTGTTTCTCTGAATGCAGTGAGTGATAAAAAATTGATTTTGTTGTAAGTGTTATTGAATTTAGGTTGCTAAAAGTAGTGATTATATTGTTTGTATCTCAGTTTGTCAATACTGTTTTATCTATAAACTTAATGGGTTTGGTTTTCATTTATTTAAACATTTTGTATTTCTTGCACTTATAATTTATATGAATTAAGTGTCAAAGGTCAAAGTTTTTTTCTTCTTCAAAAACCTTTTTAAAGTACACATGTGTTCATAGAAATGGTTTACAATGTTTTTCTCAACGGTCATATCAACCTCTCTGAGCTATATCCTATTCATCTGTACATATACAAAAATTGGAAAGCTATCGATTTCTTGTTAAAACAAACTTTACATTTTAACCAAGCATATTTTCTGTTAAAGAAAGCTACATGTCATGTTATATTTTCTTTCTCTGAAACCTAAAATGTGAATAATTGGACACTATTGTGATAATTAAGCCTTTAGAAAATGAAAGGATATGGAGTAAATGTACATGGGACAAAATTGCACACAATACATAGAAAACATAGAAAATTATCAATGAACAGGGCTTTTATTCCTGTTCTTCATCTTGACAGTTGATGTAGGGTCTTCAACAATGAACGAACCATTTATATTTTTTGCATTATTTCTTATATAAACCATGATTTTATGTTTTTAGACTTTTTCAACGAATCATTATTTAAATTTTGTTATATGTATGTTATACAACTTAGATTTAATCTAATCCAGTTAAATCTTTGCTGTTTTTTTGCAGAAATTTGTTCATCATTTTCATTATATGACCTACATGAGCAAGTACATCCTTTTGTATCAAATGAATGTCAGAAAATACAAACATACAACTTACTGTGCTTATTAGAAAGGATAAATCCTTTCCTAATACTAATTGACCAAGAATGTTTTGGCAAGACTTCCTTTTGAACCCCCCTTCATGTGTGTCTATGCCTATTCCATCAACAGGTTCAAAAGGAAATCTCTCTGAATTCCCGCTTCAGAATCTAAAGGACTATGGGTAGTATCATTGTTCGTACTCAAACGAAATGAAAAAAACATTGTCACATCATTGGTTAAATTTCAATTGTTTGGGACGTTGTAAGCCAATCACAGTGTTTTGGTGTACGCTTTTGAAATACTACTCAGAATGCAAAAGATTCTGAAACGACTACTTGCAGGTTGTAACTATATGTATGAAGCAACTGCAGTGAAAAAGAAAATATTCCAATCATTCAATTTGAAGATGGGCTTTCTGTTTTCTTGAAATCATATTAATTTAGTATTAATATTTATAACCCTGTTGTTGATTTTATTTTATAGTTTACAGTGACACCTGTTGCTGAAACCTACCATGACGCTCATGATGAACTCCCTTGTGATGAAACAACCATTCTGCAGTTTGAGAATGAGCTTAAAGGTCAAGTGCCTGACACAAGTGACACACTTACGCATAACAGTATTACAGCATTACTATCCTCAAAGTTCAGAGTGAGTAGTTTAATACTTGGGTCTATGGAAGATTGTCTGGGTAATTTTTTTAATTATTCCTGAAACCAGACTTGACCAGGAACAAATCAATACAATGTATTGTATATAAATTTTTGAGGTGTTTGTTTTACCCTTGTAATACCAGAACTATTGTTTAAGTATGCTAGTTAGTAAAGTCATATAGTATATTCTGCTGTCTTTTAACTTCATTTTGTGTTAAAACTTTTTGTCCATCAACAATGCATGTATTTTAGTATGTAAGAGAGGCGAAAGATGCAAAGGGATATTCAGACTAATAAAGTCAAAAATAAACAGACAAAGCCACTGCTAAAAAAGAAAAAAAGACCAACAGAAAAACAACAGTATACAAAACACAACATAGAAAACTAAAGACTGAGCTACACAAACCCCACCAAAAACTGGGGGTGATCTCAGGTGCTCCGGAAGGGTAAGCAGATCCTGCTACACATGTGGCACCCATAGTGTTGCTCATGTTTATATAAACCTGGTGATGAATCAAATTTGGTAGGACACATTCAGGGAAAAGGGGACGGGATTGTAGTCATCTGTGAAACGTGTATTTCATAATGATCAACCAACTTGTGATGGTGTCTGTAAAATAGTATACTGTTGTCCATCTGTTTGTTCATTTGTCCAAGCATGTCTCTCAATAACCTAAATTTCTTATCAGATTTTTACAAAATTGCATGAAATGTGGGATATTATGAAGACAATCTTTCTATTTATTATTAAGATTTTCACATTTGTCGTTCTAGAGTTATTGTTTTTTTTTATATAAAGTCCTAGTATGTTTTTTGTTCTTATCTTATATTGAGAATGTGTTTCAATTAATCCATAGTTGTTGTTTTAAATAGAATTGAAATATAAACTTGTGTTTCGACAAATGACCAAATAACAGTTTTGTGAAATATGGCCAGAATGATTTACCATTTTTTAAATGCAAATTACGAGTAAATGTGTAAAATTCTCCTTTCTGCCTTCATGGTCTTGTGGTAGCCTGCTTGCCTCAAGTGTTGGAAATCATTGAGGTGGGAAAAAAGTAAAATTGTGAATTAAAAAGAGCAAAACTAGTCAGCTGGGAAGTGGAATAATGTTTTTGGGTTGGTGACATGCCTTCTTCTGGACTTTTACCTTGTGTACTAGCTTGTTCAAAATCCAGCTCATGGTGTTGTTTTTGTACAAAGCAAGGTTGACATACTCATATCACATTTACATGTATTTGTCCTGATATTAATGTAAAGCTATCATCAATCAATCAATCAATCAATCAATGATATTCATGAGTATTTACCACTGGACTTTGAACTCCAATCCTCCATCATCATCAATCTTTCTCATAATGAAAGAGGACAAACTTTCTACTTGTTATTGGTGGTTTTTACAATACTGAACTTTTTTACTAAAGTACCATTAATTATTATTACAGGATATACAGAGGAGACTGAAGCAGTATGGGATTGAAGCACCGAAGTTCAGAAAGAGGCTAGTTTCAAAATGGGAGGTTAGTAAACAAAGATTGGTAGCACATTATATATTTTGTTACAAACAAATATCAAATGAATTTCTTTAAATTTATTTCATGGATCTTTGTAGTAATCTTTGAGATAAAAGAATTTGACAAATTTTGGTTAAGGTTGAAATTGTGACATTGAATATAATGTCCAATGTTTTGAGATTTTCCAGCTTCCTGTAACATGAAAAATTCAGTTGATATTGTCCCCTGATCTATGCTACATTAACGCCTGAATGCATAGACAATGAAAAATTGTCAATCAATCATTTGGAATTAGCTCAGGATTTATCTGTCTCGATAAAATTGAGCAGACTGCTGATTGGTCATCTCTACTACAGGGCACCAATCAAAATCCAGGATTCATGAAGAGTTTTTACCGTGTTAGGAATTCAGGCCCTTGCAAGTAGGAGAGATCAATTATGGAGAGGGACTGAATTATCTTGGTTACGCTCCATCAGTCATGGTCCATAATCACAATAATAAATGCATTCAAAATTTATTGAATTTACAGAGCTGTAAATACGCCCTTTTTGTAGAAACTATGAAACTTAGTATGTAAATCTTTCTTCAGGAAAAAGTTATTTTAATTTTTCTGTAATTATTTTTCAGAGTCTGAATTATGACATCTGTGAAAATGTTCTCTACATTAAAAACAGAGACCAGTATAGATCTAAGGTATGGATGACATATGACCAACAGTACACAAATCAATTTTATATTGATTAATTTATTCACTAATTGTTAGTAATAAAAGTACTATTTTTCACACAAATTAGTCACATTTTGGATATTATTAAACAAATGAAAAAATCGTCTTCATTTGATGATCTGCATGATTTTTCAAGTGTCTTTATTGAAATAAATTAAAATGTGTTTGGTTTTCACTAGCTGGCATGCTATGCCTGGAGAAATATAGAAATGACATTCTTTTTTAGATACATCATGAATTTGGTGGAAGAGGTGTAAAAGTAAAATATTCTATGTTTGTTTTGTTTGTTTGTTTAACTTGATTTTTGTTATATATATTTTTCAATTGTAATATTTTTATATTTGTGTTCTGTAACTCAAAATGGAAGTGTGAGCTGTTGCTATCACTAACATATCCATTATCATTCCATACTGGATTTATCATCGTGATGAAATAAAACAATACACCCTGATATTGATCCACAAATTCTACACAATATAGGAATATGGAATTGTAATTTGATTGCCAATGAGACATCTACCCACCAAAAAACCTCAGGGTAAGGTTGTTTAAAGCTACAGGTCATGGTATGGCCTTCAATAACAATTAGAAAAATTGAAAAACACTATGATGACAAAATGTGAAACCATTCAAAAGGGGAAAATTGATGACCTGACTTGAATTTATAACACACGTCAATGTGGGTCTATGTGTGCACATGTAAAATTATCTAAAATAACTTGAATTTATTGTCAACCTTTTCATTACTTTATTTTGAACATGTGTCATTTCTTATTAACAAGAAACTAATTATTTATGAGTTGATTGTTGACCTTTGCTGTTTCTTTTTACAATAATGAGGAAAATGACTCATTTAGTTCAACTGATGAAAGTTAACATACTCAACCCATTCTATCGATCATTGCACTAACGGTTATTGATACCAATATAAGATTAACAAGATCTGTATGTAAATTTTTTAATCGCTATCAATTCTTTTCAATATAACGGTTTATAAAATACCTCAAATGATGGTGTAAATTACATTTGTTAGCCAGATAATGTAACATCATTGATGGAAATTAAAACTTTCATGTAGCAGCCCTGCCCATAATTTTGGTGGCCAAGTGTTGTATGATCAAGCAAAAATTTAGAAAAACTTAGTAGCCCTGCTCAAATTTTGGGGCCATGGGCTGCTGGGCCCTGCTAATTTCCATCCTAGTAACATATGTATTTTTCATTTCAGAAATGGGTTATTTTTGGGATACTATTGCTGTCTAGCAATCTGTAGACTTTTAGGATTGACTCCTTTCCAAGGCTCTCACGTCAACCGTGTTGTGCTTTATATTAAGGAACAACTCAGATTCTTAAGATTGTTCTGTTTTAAAGAGTAAAAAAAACCAAACAGATTGAATTTAAACAACTTTCTGTTAATTTTCTTTTCATAATCCTCATGATTTGATATCTCCGTTTCTTATTTGCGTTTATTTTACAATATGAAAAATCAGTATTAAGAAGTATCTATATTTAGGGTTTTATATATTTAGCAACATGTCAGAGTGGGAATTCCGCTGTTTTGTTAAAATAGGAGACTGGTTGAGAAATAAAAAATTTCTGTCTGACAAGTACTGAAGTGGTGTTGTTCCTATTATGTTACCTTAATGAAACTTTGATATTGAACTTCTATTAAGAAATGGAGAACCACAATTGACATGTCATCCTCAATCAAAACATAATTCTAACGGTTGTGTTATGTAATTAAGTGCATGTGTAGTTTTCTTGACCTTGAGAGGCATCAGAATAAATGGTTGCTCTGGATTCCCCATGCCATTGATTGATTTGCAACTCAAGGGATCCTTTCTGTGTTTTTATCCGCTATTTAGGGTTATTGTTGTTGCATTATTTACTCGAAAAATGTAGTTAACAGGGTAATAAAATTAGAAGTAGAACACCCCCTCAACCCAAATGGAGTCTTCCATATTATCAACGCTATTAAAAAACTTACATGCCGCTTGTTGCTCACTGTTGATCAAATGTTTTTAAAAAAGTCAAATTCATTTAACATGTTTTAATATTTAAGTAATCATCATATGTGTTTATTTGCTATTATTCCTGTTTTGTTAAAAATCAGGGTAGATCAATAATGAACTGAGCCATCAATAGATTACCTAAGGATAGACTATTACATTCAAGTCAAGGGTTAAAATCTGTTAAAACTTCATGGAATAAAAGACTTGTAATAATCAAAAGATAGTGTCCAGAGCAAAATTTAAAAGAAAAAATTGCATTTGTCTGTGTATTATTAGTAATTGGACTTGGGTAGTTTTTTTTTACTGTTAACTTTTAGTTATTTTGGTTATTTTTTTAAGTGAAAAACTATATTTATATTGAATCAAATAGGGAATACATGCGCAGTTGAATTATTTTTGAGAAAGAATACCAATATAAATGGAAACAAAGGCGATCGTATCCCTCAGAGCAATCAAACTCTTTGATAAATGTATGATAATGTTACCTGTGCTTCTGTTTACAGAGATGGGTGATGATAAAAGTATGATAATGTTACATGTATTTCTGTTTACAGGGATGGGTGATGTTGAATGTATGATAATGTTACCTGTATTTCTGTTTACAGAGATGGGTGATGTTGAATGTATGATAATGTTACATGTATTTCTGTTTACAGAGATGGGTGATGTTAAATGTATGATAATGTTACCTGTATTTCTGTTTACAGAGATGGGTGATGTTGAATGTATGATAATGTTACATGTATTTCTGTTTACAAAGATTGGGTGATGTTAAATGTATGATAATGTTACATGTATTTCTGTTTACAGAGATGGGTGATTTTGAATGTATAATAATGTTACATGTATTTCTGTTTACAGAGATGGGTGATGATAAAAGTATGATAATGTTACCTGTATTTCTGTTTACAGAGATGGGTGATGTTAAATGTATGATAATGTTACATGTATTTCTGTTTACAGAGATGGGTGATGTTAAATGTATGATAATGTTACATGTATTTCTGTTTACAGAGATGGGTGATTTTGAATGTATAATAATGTTACATGTATTTCTGTTTACAGGGATGGGTGATGTTAAATGTATGATAATGTTACCTGTATTTCTGTTTACAGAGATGGGTGATGTTGAATGTATGATAATGTTACATGTATTTCTGTTTACAGAGATGGGTGATGTTAAATGTATGATAATGTTACATGTATTTCTGTTTACAGAGATGGGTGATTTTGAATGTATAATAATGTTACATGTATTTCTGTTTACAGAGATGGGTGACTTTTGGTTGGCTTAGTAAATGGATGATTATGTTAGGGATTGGTTTATTAACAGCTCTATTAGCAGCAGCCATTCATGGCATTGTAGAAGAAATAGCTCATATCAAATTTAAATATCTCAGTGATTGTATCCTTTTGGAACCAATAGCATTATGAGGACACAAAACAAAGAAAAAAAAATTGACCACAGTCCAGAAATTAAAGATATGAAAAAAAAATACAAAGAATTAAACTATTATTTTAGTAACTTCAGAGGCAACAACGAAAGTTTTAGAAGGAGAGACTTATAGGTAGTGCTTTTCGAACAGCGAAGCAGTTTTGTCGTCGAGCCTGCGACTTTTGTCGAAGAAAGCTCGACATAGGGATAGTGATCCGGCGGCGTCAGTTAACTTCTTAAAAGCTTTCTATTTTAGAAGCTAGAAGACCTTGATGCTTCATACTTTGTATATAGATGCCTTATGTTACGAAGTTTCCGTCTGTCATATGTCCATTGTCCTTGACCTCATTTTCATGGTTCAGTGACTACTTGAAAAAGAAGTAAACATTTTTTGTAATGTTAATTTCTTTCTTATTATGAGTAATAGGATAACTAAATTTAGTATGTGCGTGTCTTGCAAGGTCCTCATGCCCGTCAGACAATTTTCATTTGACCTCGACCTCATTTCATGGATCAGTGAACAAGGTAAAGTTTTCGTGGTCAAGTCCATATATCAGATACTATAAGCAGTAGGTCTACTATATTTCGTATATGGAATGATTGTAAGGTGTACATGTCCAACTGGTAGGTGTCATCTGACCTTGACCTCATTTTCATGGTTCAGTGGTCAAAGTTAAGTTTTTGAGTTTTGGTCTTTTTTCTAATACTATATGCAATAGGTCAACTATATTTGGTGTATGGAAATATTTTATGATGTACATGTCAGTCTAGCAGGTTTTATTTGTCCTTGACCTCATTTTCACGGTTCATTTCTCAGTTAAGTTTTTGTGTTTTGGTATGTTTTTTTTTCAACTATAAGCAATAGATCAACTATATTTGTTGTATGGAAGGATTGTAAGGTGTATATGTCTGTCTGGCAGGTATCATCTGACCTTGACCTCATTTTCATGGTTCATTGATCAATGTTAAGTTTTCATGGTTAAGTTTGTTTCTCAGATACTATATGCAATAGGTCAACTATATTTAATGCATAAATTGATTATAAGGTGTACATGTCTGTCTGGCATGGTTCATCTGACCTTGACCTCATTTTCATGGTTCATTGGTCAATGTTAAGTTTTCTTGGTTAAGACTGTTTCTTAGAAACTATAAGCAATAGGTCAACTATGTTTGGTTTATTGAATGATTGTAAGGTGTACATGTATTTCTCTTTTGGTTTATCTGACCTTGACCTCATTTTCTTGGATCATGTTAAGTTTATGTGTTACTTGTAGTAAAGCTTTATATTTAGGACTATCAACATAAAATCAATAGTTAGTAAAGAAGGTGAGACATTTCAGCGTGTGCACTCTTGTCTTTGTAGGCATCAAAATTGTTAAGTTTTCTGTTTAAGCTAGTTTGATATTACTTGTGATAGATCAGTGATATTTTTTATAAAGTTGCATTTCTATCAGTACATATCAGTTTGATGACTATTTTGAGGCCCTGACCCCGTAGGTCATGGTCCAGTGACTTTATTAACTACCAATTTTCAATGTTAAGTTTTCTGCTGAAGTTAGTTTGATAGGAATTACTTATGATAGACAATGATATGTTCTATAAAGTGGCATTACTATCATTACATCTCAGTTTGTCGACCCTTTCCAGGCCCTGCCCCCTAGGTCATGTTCCAGCAATTTTAATTATTAGCATTGTTGGTGTCCATGAGATTGTTTTATTCTAATTTCCTGCCAACAGGCGAGACATATCAATGTGTCAACAGTGTATTGTCTGGCGATAATGGAGTCAAAATCTACACATTGGTATGCTGTATCTTGGTGGTGTCAACGATGTATTAGTTTGTGATTAGGTCCGTTTATGAGGAACCACTAGTGGTAGGTCAATGATATTTGGTATGCAGTTGTATAAGCATTGGTACATCTTATTTTCATTGAGATTATTTGCCCAACCCTTCAGTCATGGTCTATTGACTTTGAAACTTTTGCTTAGTTTACAGGTATTAGTTTGTGATTAGGTCAGTTTATGGAGAACCAGTAGTAGTAGGTCAATGAAATTTGGTATGCAGTTGTATTAGCATTGGCACATCTCATCTCCTTGGAGATTGTTTGGCCCTGCCCCCTCAGTCATGGTTCATTGACTTTGAATATATATTTTTTTTATTATTATTTCTCTATTCTTTTTCATTGCTCTGTATAATTGTAATTGTAATATTATGTAAAGGAGAAGACTTCATAAGTTGGTTAAACTTGTGTCCGATCCTATTTGTATCTTTGAGCAAATAAAATCGTTATAAACAAAACTAAAACCTCAAAAGGTAGGTTGAGATTGATTTTGGTGGTTATGGCTCAAACTGTTTATGAATTAGGGGTCAAAAAGCAAAATAACAAGGACTTCCTGGTTTCTGGACAATAACATGAGTATTAGTCTATGGATCTCTAAAAAATTGTACCACAAGGTTCCATACCAAAAACGGAAGGTTGGGATTAATTTTGGGGGTTGTGGCCCTAAACATTTAGGAAAAAGGGGCCAAAAACAACACTTTTCTAATACTGTGTGTAAATTGCTTATTTCTTTACCAATTTCAATGGGGTTTAATTCAAAGTCTTGAATACTTGGGGTTCTTAATATGCTGAATCTAACCGTGTATTTAGATTTTTGGAAATTTGGCCCTGTTTTTAAATTGAGGTCCAAAGTGTCCAAAATTAAACTTTGTTTGATTTCGTCAAAAATTGAATTATTGGGATCCTTTGATATGCCAAATCTAATTGTGTATTTAGATTTTTTATTTTTGGTCCAATTTCAAATTGGTCCACATTAAGGTCCAAAGGGTCCAAAATTAAACTTTGTTTGATTTAAACAAAAATAGAATTTTTGAAGTTCTTTGATATGCTGAATCTAACACTGTATTTTGAATTTGGGCCCCATTATCAAATTGGTCCGCATTGAGGTCCAAAGGGTTTAGAATTAAGCTGTGTTGATTTCATCAAAAATGAATCTTACCATGTATTTAGATTTTGGATATTGGACCAATGCAAAATAGGTAAATGTCCAATTTCAAATTTTTAAGTTATTATAAGAATAAGAAGATGTGGTATGAATGCCAATGAGACAACTCTCCACAAGAGACCAAATGACACAGAAATTAACAATTATAGGTCACCTTACGGTCTTCAGCAATGAGTAAAACCCATACCCCATAGTCAGCTATAAAAGGCCCCAAAATGACAAATGTAAAACAGTTTAAACAAAAAAACTAACGGCCTGATATATTCACAAAAAATGAACGAAAAACGATTATGATATACATCAACAAACGGCAACCACTGAATTACAGGCTCCTGACTTAGACCACAGTTATTCTGTGTCAGAAACCTATGCTGTGTCAAATATTTAATCATAATCAAAATTCAGAGCTGTTTCAAGCCTTAATGTTGCGTCCATACTTGACCTAACTGTTCACGGTTCGACCTCTGCGGTTGTATTAAGCTGCACCCTACGGAGCTCTTTATATGATATGAGTTAAGTTCCTTAAATCATTGGTGAATCTAAAAGATTATAACAGTCTCCCATGAAAGATGTCTAACATACATTTCATTGACTTGCAGTCTTCTTTTGATTTCAGTTATCAGATACTATGTAGTCTACAATCTTATTACTCGTGGAAGGTTAGATCATGATAGTATAACTGCCTCTCATTCAAATTAGGTCACCCATAACTACACTTCATGCTTCATTGACTTATGTTTATAGTTTTAATTCCAATAAAGAAAATGAAATGTTGTATGATTGCCAATGAGATAACTATCTACTAGAAGCCAAATACAAGGATGTAAACAACTTCAGTTCTCAAGTTTAGCTCTGACATACTATGTGGCCTACAATCTATTATTTGTGCAAGGTCAGATCATTGGTAGTATAATTGCCTCCTATTTAAAGTAGGTCACTCATACCTACAGTTCATGCTTCATTGACTTATGTTTTAAGTTTATTTCGAAGATCAGCTCTGACATATTGGATGACCTGCAATATTTTTGTTGTTTTTGCAAGGTTGAGTAACATGGAGCATAACTGCCTCTCATCAAAATGTGGTCATCAGTACCTACATTTCACACTTCATTGACTTATATCAAGTCTTTAAAATTATCAAGTTCAGTCACTTTGACCTTCAATTTATACTTCATTGACCTAGTATAACAAGATCAGTTCTCAGATGACTGACCTACTGTTAAAAGGTCTATATCGAAATGCCATCATGGATTACCTGTGTTATTTTATCAATTTTTAAATCATTTTCAGACCTTAAATCAATCTGCATTGAGAATTTCCATTTTATTATGCATTTAGTACTATTTACCTTAATATTATATACCAGATTTTGATCAGTGTGCAAAGGATGATTGTTTATATTTACCTGTGTTTATGTGGATGGGCATGAATCTAGTCATAACATGTTTAGCTTCCATACTTGTAACATTCCTACAGGTAAATTTACAGATAACAGTTCAGTGATATTTGTTAAATTTCAGTGACAGTTTCGTAAAGTAGGTAAAAGTGCTGTAATATTCCTTGAGATAAAAAAACGGGTGACAGAACTTACTGTAATATATTAAACGACGTCTATAAACAATAGTGCTGTAATACTGTAACTTGTAATTTACAATTCCCAAACAGTGTTCCAACATAAATAACAGTGCTGTATCATCCTTCAAGATAAATTTTCAGAATTATTATGAATATTTGGATAACCTGACTAGTAAATTGTTGTAAGATAAAAATTTTAGAGGATAATTTATAAATAACAAGATTGTAGCATTTCTACTGGTAAATTTATAAATAACAAGTCTAATCTAATAATCTAAAGATTACAGCACTGTAAGATTTCTGCCATATCATCTATAGATGATAATGCTGTAATATTATAACTGTAATTTATTACAGTCTTGTTAAATCTTATCTAGTATTTCACAATGAATTTATGTAGAAAAAGATAAACTGAAGCATCACATCTGGTCTGTAGCTAGACAGTGATGACTTTAAATGTAGAAGTGCTTTTCAGATCTGTCAGATACCTACTACCTGTGTGCCAATACTTTGCATTAAGTGCAAACAAACCCAAAAATATAGAAAATGCAGTATATGTTAGTTCAAACATCATGAACTCAAGCATTTGATAAACAATGAATGGAGTAAGATAATTGAAAAAAAAAAAAAAAAATACAGTAGTAGTATACTTAAAGAAAGAGGCAGAATATGCCAATGGGAGAATAAAAAACTATAAAGTCAAAGAGAAACAGACAAAATCATGCAGCAATGAGAAGATAAAGAAAACACTACATAAAAAAAAAACTGAGCAACAGGAACTGAAAAACGGAAGGGTAAGCATATACTGCTTCACATGTGGCACCCATCATGTTGCTCATGGTAAGTTGTAAGTCTCATTTGATGATGTCACAACGGAGGTTAAGAGGCTGTATTTAAGATGAAACAAGACGTGGGATATATAGGTAAATAAGACAAAAGCAAAAAAAAAAAAAACAAAAGGTCATCTTTGTATGCTCTGTATGATCAGTTATTTATTTTAATTTTTTTCAGCAAAAAGCAGCAGGGAGTGGTATTCCATTAATCAAATCATATTTAAATGGTGTCAAGATACCAGGACTGTTGTCATTTAAATGTTTTGTGGCTAAATCTGGTGGTGTTGTCCTCTCCATACTAGGTGGTCTGTTTTGTGGAAAGGTACGATTATATAGTTAAATAGTTGACTTAAGTTGTAGTTTGTTTGCAGTTTATATTATTTGAATATTAACAGCAGTTTTAGTGTGCTGTGTATTTTGCTTCAAATTTAATTTTAGCATGCTAAAACTTTTATTTATGTATACCAGTCTAAGAGTTTTGGCTATTATTAGTTGAGGATATCTCTGAAATTGTGCTTTTGAACAAATTGAATGAAAATGCCAGTACAAATAGGACACAAACTGGATAAGTGTTTTGGTGGAAGAAGACTTCAAGTCTTCTGAAGGCCTATGGTGCCGACTTTAAAATCATTGAACCACCTCCGTATGCCGCATCCGTTTCTGTGTATTACAATTTCATAACAACTTCCGATTCTTGACACCGATTTTACACATGATTAAGCATCTGAATCATTTAATTTGTAAATTTGGATTGAAAACAATCACTATCGTTAATATTTACCCTTTTATTTATGTAATTTATTAGATTTCATCTCATCTACATGAATGTTATTTGTTTACTTGTAACGGATGTTTTAATGTAGATATTTGTAGTACCCATGCGTGAATTTGGTATCGGGACAACTCGCCCTGTTTACATGTTCGCCCTTGGTCTGTTCGTCCTGAGTTCTTTCGCCCGTATAGTACGTTCACCCTGTGTTCATTCTCTTCACTCTTATCTTACACAACGTTTTATAATACGTCCTTGCATTTATTAAAAATATTGATATTAAGGGTATCGTTAAAAGCTCTAAAACACGATTTAGTGAAAATCATCTGTTCCTTATTTTGTTCCCAAGGTAAGACAATAGTGTTCAACCAATCAAAAACGTTTTCTCTGAAGATTATTCTAACATGCTAGATTTTGAACTTGTGTTGTTTTCATCTAGTACTTTAAAAAAATACTTTTAAATATAAATACAAGTGAAAACAACTCTGTTTCTACTTGGTGTTCCTAATTGGAAGGAAATACGAAGAAGAAGAAGAAGAAGAAGTTGTAAAATCGTGAACATGGCATGTGAATTTTCATCTGCAAGGAGGTTCTTACACAGCTTAAGGATAAAAGCATGACTGATTGACCAAATTCAATGATGCAGTACTACCATAAAGATAATAAATAGTATTTTTTTCACTAATTTATTGACATTATACTTCTTGTAACATATGTTATTTTTGTATTCAATTAAATCATTTAAAGCACAATGTACTATTCTTTTTTCACAAAGACAAACAAACAGGTTGGGACCCCACCCCCACCCCACCCATTATGAGTGGTGTCCCTTAAATGAGGACTGTCCCTGAAGAAAGGGGTCATTTTACTGTTGAAAAAAAGAAAGAAAATTTTAAGATTTTTAACTCAAAAGTGGGAAAATTCATTATATTTGGAACAACTTTTCTAAATGAGGGGTCAAATTAAGAAAGAAGATATAAGTTTAGAAACATCACAAAATTCTTTTGACATGTTTTGACACTTTAATACTTGATAGATGCATAGTTCTTGGGAAAAGTTTCATCAAATAATATGAATATAGAGGTGCTCATTTTTACAGTGGGTTGTAATGTTCTTCTAATGAGGGTGACACATCTTTGCATAATTCAAAATTGGAAATTTCAACAAGCATCTAATATTCTTACACAAGAAAATAAACCCTGGTCTGCTAGCTACATGTTCATCTTTTCTACTGATTTAAAACTTAAATCATGCAAACAGGCTCAAGAAAAGGCATGTAAGCTCATCATACAAATATGACACTTTTCAAGACAATCCAGATCGTGCAAAATACTTAGCTAAAAATTGTAACCTTTAAAATTGTTGTCGCACACTAAAACCCCCATGGGAAATTTCAAAAGTTGGCAGGTATGTAACAAGTCTTACTATTTTTATGCCCCATTTATGGGCATTATGTTTACTGGTCTGTCCGTCCGTCCTGCTTCAGGTTAAAGTTTATGGTCGTGGTAGTTTTAATGAAGTTGAAATCAATCAATTTGAAACTTAGTACACATGTGTTCCTTATGATATGATCTTTCTAATTTTACTGCCAAATTAAAGATTTTACCTAATTTTCACGGTCCACTGAACATAGAAAATGATTGTATAGATTGAAATCCATGTACTTATGACACATTCTTGTTTGAAGAAAAAATACATCATAGCGATAATGGAACAAAGCAGGCTGGGTTAGTGGGGCTGCTTTTATGGTAATTCAAGTTACCTTTTAATTTATTCACCTTCTTCCACCTCAGAGCTATCAGCTCTTTGATTAATATTTTTGTCCCCTGCGCGACGTTGCAGGGAACATAGAAATACTGGGCATCCATCCGTCTCTGCATCTGTTGGCTCGGTCTTGTTAGTACTCACCCATGGACAATTCCTGCCAGATTTTTGTAAAACTTATATCATAGGTATATATCAGCATTGTCTCAGACAAGTTCGAAAATCAGTGCTGATCTACAATTTTTAAGAGTTATGCCCCTTGGAAATATTAATTATATGGATAATTGCATTGCTAGTGCTCTCATTTGTACAATTCTTGCCTAATTTTTATGACACTTATATCACAGGTGTATATCAGCATTGTCTCAGACAAGTTCGAAAAATCAATGCTGATGAACAATTTTAGTAAGAGCTATGGCCCTTGGAAATATTGATCATTTGAAAAATTGCATTGTTAACACTTTAATGTGTACAATTCTTGCCAGATTTTTATGAAACTTATATCATAGGTTTATATCAGCAATGTCATGGATAAGTACAAAAATTGGTGCCGATCAATTACTTAAAAAAAGAGTTATGCCCCTTGGAAATATTAATTATATGGAAATTTGCATTGTAAGCGCTCTCATGTGTACAATTTTTGCCTGATTTTTTTCAAATTTATATCAAAAGTTTAAATCCTCAATGACCTGTACCAATTCAGGAATATGGCAGTTGTTATCTACAGTCCGTTTCTATGTATGTTGGTGTTTGCTTTTGTTGTAGTTGAGTGTTTCTGTTGTTCCTTTGTTTTCCTCTTATAGTTGATGTGTTTCCCTCGGTTTAAGTTTGTTACCTGGATTTGTTTTTGCTTAATCGAATTAAGACTATTGAACAGCGGAATACTACTGTTGTCCTTATTTGGACCAATTTGAAAATCAAGTGACAATCAAATAATTTAAAAAGAGTTATGTTCCTTGGAACATAATTATATTGGATTGCATTTGCTCTCAAGCCTTCATTTCTCTATGATGTTAATGAAAATTTTAAAGCTATTTTTAGTTATTTCCCTTGAACAGATTAAATATGTGCAATGTGGGGGACATTGGAACTCTGTTCTTTTATCAATTTACACAGGCTGTTTTGGATTCTGTTAATATTATCTGGAAAAAATATTTATATACTTCAATCTTTCCTTTTCTGGTCTACATTATGTCTAGCCTACAATACCTAATATTTTGTTTGTCTAGGCTGTTTTACCACTTGCATCCTAAAGAGATACTGAAGTTACTTAAAGGTAGTGGCTCAACAAGAGAGTTTTATAAAAAATATTGATAAAAATATATTATAAAGATTGATACAATTGATATAATTTTGCTACTTTGTTTTTTTTTTTTAATGTAATGATTATAAAATCTTTTAATTTTGCATTGAAAACTGCAAACAAAAATTTCTTATGACTTTTAATCAGAAGTTATAAAAACAACTATCAACTTTTTTTTCTGCCAGTAAAGTACATTTCTAATACTTTTATGCAATAATGTTAAATTGAGAGGATATCATAATATCAGACGTGCTTTAGTCCTTGCAAATACCTTTAGAATAATTGTAAGTTCAGAATTTCCAACAGAAAACAGCTTTGTATCCTTTGTTCATTTCTTAAATAAGGTTATATCCATTTTTATGTTAATTCTTTAGCTTATCATACATTTAATTGAATATGGGCACTACAAAATTTAACTCCAGATTATGCCAGTTTTCTGATTGTTAAGAATAAATAGTCCAGTTCAGAAGAATTACTCTGTATCCTTTTGATAGAGAACACTTTTGATAAAAAGAATTACTTGTGTTATAACAAACTAAATCATCCAGAATATAATTATGTTGAATGTTTACACCAGTTTTATAAGACCTGATTTTATCTTTATGTTACATAATAAACTGTTTAATATTGCAGGCATGGATTTTCACATTTTGCAGCATGTAGGTGTTATTTCCAGAAGTAGGTCACCAAATGTGTCTTCCTGCTTTGTCAAGTCAAAATTTGTTTTCCCTTCTCTGCATGTACTGCTTCAATGGAGTTACTCTGTACACATATATGCTTTATTTTTCACCTTGCAGTATAATTCCTAAGACCTGTAGAATGTGATTTTTTTTTATTACGTTTTCTGGTCAGTGTGTCTATCATTTATTTCATCTGTCTGTCTGTCTGTTTGTTTGTAGGTTAATGGTTAAAGGTAGTTTATAATAAAGTTGTGGTCATATCAAATTGAAACTTTTTTAATTTATATGCAAAATTATGGTTTATACCTAAATTTCCCAGTTTACTGAAACTAGAAATATGATAGTGCTAAACTAGTACATTCTCAGGTTAAAGCCTTTTTGTTAAATAGTTTACCATAAAGTAGTGGTCATATCAATTTGAAACTAAGTACGTATGTGCACTATGGGGTGAACTTTTAGAATTGTATTCCAAATTACATTTTTTATCCAGAATTTATATTTCATGGTTCATAGTGTGAGCTTGTGTACAGGCATGGTGTCCTTAAGACACATATTCTTAGTTGGCATGATTGTGGTTTGTATTGAATTCTAATGCACCTTCAATATTTATCAATGGAAAACTGCATCAAGTTACTTTCTGAAATGAAGGACTGTTGGTTGTGAATTCATACATATCAGGCAAATCTATTGATGTTTGCCAAAGTTGTAGGGATGATTCTTTAGTCTCTAATCGGTTGGTCTGTTGAGGTGAGTTCTTGGACCATTATATTTGAGTTAATTTCATTTAGAAACAATTTGAATATTCAAATCAAGAAACTTGAACAGTAATACATGTCATTAAAAACGGGCCGATTTGAAAATTAGAATGGACATGGGGTGATATGATGTATAGAAAAAAATAATGAACTTTTCCTGTATGACTTTGCAAATTGATTAAGAAAGTTGATATAGTTTTTATGTGGATGATCCTGGTATTAAAATATACCACATGAACGTGATGTTTTTGGTCATTTGTGTTTTGGGTTTCTGTTTCTTTGATGTATAACCCTCATCTCCTTTTCTTCATATATCTGAGTGTGAATGAACATGTTAGAATCATTTTTATCCCCCTGCCGTCACTGGAGGGGCATCAAGTGTTTCCCTTTTCCATCCGTACGTCTATCTATACATACATCCGTCAATACGTCCATCCGTCCGTCCATATATCCTGAAATTGGTTTCTGTTCTTTAACTTTAGTTTGCCTCAACCAAATGTTATGAAACTTATACACATTGCGTATTACCACAAAACACAGATCAAGTTTGAATTTGGGTGGCATCAGTTTTACCGTTCGCGAGTTATGCCCCTTTATAACTTTACATGCAAGAGGGGCATCATCTTTGTCCCATGGACACATTCTCTATTTATTCATATTTCATTTATCATTATTTCCTTATTTTTTATTTTTTATTATCAGTTTTTTATGCACATAACTTATTTTTAGACTGCCATTGAATTTGACCTGAGGTATGTTAGTTTTTGTATTATTTACAGGTAATCGCCATAACTATGAACAGTGTATAAACAACTTTCATTGTTTTCCAAGTCGTAATGTTTTCTTAATATCCATTACATGTTATATCATTTATAGAATACATTTTTTTTGTCATAGAGAGGGTCCATTTTATTTGGTATATATGGTCAACAAGAGGTCACTCAGATATTTCATATCTCTTGTTGCTGTGGAATATTGAAAAAGATATCCATGGTATCTATAATTTAAAGAATACTCAATAAAAATTATTGAAAAGGGGAATAAATAAACTCATCATAGATACCAGGATTGGAATTTTATATTTGCGCCAGATATGCGTTTCGTCTACAAAAAACTCATCAGTGACGCTCAAATCAAAAAATGTTAAAAAGGCCACATAAAGTAGGAAGTTGAAGAGCATTGAGGACCAAAAATTCCTAAAAGTTTTGCCAAATACAGCTCAGGTAATCTATTCCTAAGGTAGAAAAGCCTTAGTATTTCAAAAATTCAAAGTTTTGTAAACAAGCCACTATGAATATAGAATATAAGTACATTTATATTCTTATGAAAGATGCTTTTGAAATTTATCATAACACTTAAGAGTATTTTCACATTTTTGGTACACCTGCAAAAAAAAATTATAAAAATTATGGGTGTACTTTGTTCTTATTGTGGCAATTCATGTTGCATGTACTATAATTTTATGAGGAAGAAAATTTTGGTGGTGGTAGTTGCATGTTGGGATGAAATGCTTATAAACGGTCTATTTCATTTAGTAAGTGGGTTCTTGACCATTATAAACCTTAACCTGAATTTGAATGTAATGCAGACTGTGATATCATTTTGATTAAGAAAGGTCAAGAAAGTCTAGATTTCAAAGTTTTCATACATACAGATGACATATCATTCCTATTTAAATATTATTTACACATTTTAACAGGTACACTAGGATTGCAAATTACATACTTCATGTAATGTTACAGAAGGATTATAGTAACAGTTAAAAGATGGTTTCAGTTATTTAACAAAGGATTCCTTAATTTTCACACGAATGGTTTGATCTACATTAATGTGTAATAATTTACAAATATATACATAAGACTAATTTAAGTTTGCAACTACATTTTTCACCATCATCATTATCATATATATAAGAAGATAAAATACTATTTCCTGCATGCTTTTATTTGATTCAGTCACATGTTAGCTTACAATTGGACTAAAATTTATTTTCAGATGCTAGTTTAAGCAGACTATTTCTCAGCAAGCATTAGGCTAGAAACATATGCAGTTTAATGTAGAGTTTAATAAAAAAAAATATGGAAAATTCCATTTATTTCATTGCTTGAAAAAACATTCTTGGATTTATTATATTCATTTTAAGATAAAAGTAATCTTGATACTCTTGTATTATATCTACTTCAAAATCTTTCTTTTTATCAGTTTCAAATCAGTTAACATAAATAATGCCATCATGTTGATTATTAGAGTATTCCTCAATTTATTTATTTTCATTAAGAAAGTTAAATGCAACTTGAAAGTGCAATAATAGAGAAATAATGCATGTTATAGGTTTATTGTTGGATGGTTGCATTTGATGTTTTGTCTGTGAATTGTTCCCAAATTACTGATTATGAGGCCATTGTTAATTGTAACTGAGCTTGGAATTTATTTGTGAAATTTTTAGATTTGCATATTTGTAGTATTAACAGTGAAATAAAATTACCAAAAAATTTAACTGGGTAACTATTATGTAAGTTTGAATATTGAAGATTTTTAAGTAGCTGCAATAACCCATAAAACTAAATTGTCATAATAAATGTAGATATTCACCCCAATCCACTGACCACTTTACAGACATGCTAGAAGTTAATAAGCAGTTTCACCAACAAACATCTTTGATTGATGTATTCATGAGTACTAACTTAATTTTTTGTCTCGCCTCTCAAAAAGTCACGAAAGCAAGCAGTGGCAGCGTTAACAATCGTTATTGTTTGTGATTAGGTCAGTTTAAGGGGAACCTCAAATGGTATGTCAATGGTGATACATATCTTTGTACAAGTTATATAAAGTTTTATTGATAATATGAATCCGATGTTTCTGATAAGGTTAATGTACAGTTCAATCATAATGCTATCTATAATTACAGGAAGGTCCCATGGCACACTCGGGTGGAATTATAGCAGCAGGATTAGGTAAAGGAAGAATTAGATTCTGTAAAGGCAGAGGTATTTCGGTAAGATATACTACTGTGTATTATACCTGTATAAAAACAAGAATAGGCCAAAATAAAATTAGAATTGTGTGATGTTGCCAACCTACCCACCTAAAAAGCAGCCCACCAGAAAAATTTTATGACACAAATTGTTTCAATTTTTTTTTTAAAAGAATTTTTCCTGCACTACGGTAACATTGTTTTCTTGTCTACAGGTAATTAAAACATGTAACTTATGTTTTTGGCCAAAAAAAAAAATCTTTACCTACCTACCCAACCCTAAAAGGCATGGGTAGGCAACATCAAACATAGAATTTTTTAAGGGTGGCCTTATATTGGTATGTTTTATAACTGAGGAAATATATTGTTGTTAAGGTAAATTTATATAATTATGGGTTGGAAGAGATATGATGTATTAATTCAAGACACAAAATCCCTTCAATGGACTTAATGAAACCAAAAGCAAAGTTACAGTGCTTTTATTGGTGTTCTTTATCTCAAAGTCAGATTTAGGCTTGCAACACAGAGCAAAAGCTCTCACCTTATTTCAAATTCAAGATGAATCCTAGCACTTTTTGTTTGATTACTGCAAAATTCTAATGGTAAAAAGCAAATTAAAATCAGCAAGATTCAATTTTCTTCAAAATTATATTGCTATGAATGCAAAGTTGTCAGGGGAATTTGTATCAGTAAGTTCCAGGAAGGAGATAACAGTTAAATTTATTACTTTGGAATTAAACAGGTATAAAGGCAAATTCTAATACAATTTGCTTGTAATCTTTTGATTGGTTTGAGAGGTAAAATCCACAGCTAACCTGCAAGGATGCTATGGACAATTGCAGAAAACCTTTCCGATTATCTAAAAATTCATTGAAGCATGCAATTTAGCAATTGTATTTGAATACGATCAACAGTTATTTATTTTTGATATTTGATAAGATTGACATAGGAAAAAATCAAAATGTGAAATTCAAATACATGTCTATTTCTCCAGATATAAGTAAATGTACAGTAAACGACTATTTCAGTTATATGATGGATTTAGGAATGATCATGAGATCAGAGATTTTGTAGCTGGTGGGGCTGCAGCTGGCGTATCAGCTGCCTTTGGGGCTCCAGTGGGAGGAACATTGTTTAGTTTAGAAGAGGCTGCCAGCTTTTGGAACCAGGACTTAACATGGAGAGTTGTAAGTTGAATTTTTGCAACAGAACATATATACATCATAGCTATCCAGATTTCATTTAAGACAATTTTTATATAGTAAACCTTTTCAGAAACCTGAAGTTTTGATAATTCCCTTTGAGGTAAATTTCACATTTAAAGTAATTTTCCTAAATCTGTTGATTGTCATTCCCCCAAATAGATGAATTAATGGGAACAAGATTGTAAAAAAGAAAGTAAAAATTGTAAACTTTATATCAGGATCCACTGCATAATATTTTCATAATTTTGCTACTTACAGTAGGCTTGAGGAATTAATTTTCATGGTTTTATGATATGTACTTTTCTATGAATGCAATTTTTTTAAAAGGTGCTGTTTACCTGCTTTTTAATTACACCACTTAGTAAGCAACGAGGGCATTAAGGTTTACCCTTGTAGGTCTGTATGAATGTACGCCTGTATGTCCCAAAATTTGTTTCCATTCTCTAACTTTAGTTTGCCTCAACCAAATTTTATGAAACTTGTGCGCAATGCTTTTTATCACCAAACACACATCAATTTTTAATTTGAGTGGCATCACTTTCACAATCCTTGAGTTATGTCCCTTTATAAATGGAAAAATTGCTCAATTTCAGATATATTTACAAGCAGGGACATTCTTCTTTTTAGGTAATCTATTGTGAAAAGTTATCAAATGAGATATGCATCAATATCTCAAACAGAAAATTATATATTAAATGAAACACAAATTCTTTTTGCTTTTATACATGTTATTGATGAAAACAAGAAAAAGTCTATGTATAAATAACAATACTAAACCAAAATAATAGTAAACTTTAAAATATATTATTAATCATAATGACATTCATTTGTTTTCAGTTTTTTGGTGCCATGGTATCAACATTTGCGACAAACTTTTTGTTAGGTGCCTTCCATGGTCATGCCACAGAGTTATCTGCCCCTGGTTTAGTTAGATTTAATGTCTTTGATAATGTAAGTATAAGTTTATATGGCCTGATATCACAATTAATTTGTAGTGTATTTCTGTTGAACAATAAATGCAGATTTTCAGTAATATTTCTTGTGTTAATTCTAAGACATGTTTTTGCCTCTGGACATTTAGCAACCAACAATCAATCATCTTAGTCAAAGACACTGCTATCATTTTTAAAATTATTTGTTACTGTTAAAAAACACCATAAAATATGTTCAAAATTAAATAAAAACACGTTCATTTATCTTTTATTTTTCTATTTGTCTCATTTTGAAAGAATATGGCCCCATATGCAAATAATTTACGCATATAAATGGCAGAAAATGAATACAATGGTATGTATCAAATATAGAATAATGGACCAAAAATATTTCTAGGGTATTGCTACACCTATAATGCTGCATTTACAATAAAGTATACAATGGAATTTTTTGTGTGTGTAGAAATGTGGATCTTAAGGTACTCCAGACCGTGCAAGACCCTCATGGGTAGTCAAGGTCGTTAAAAACCCCCCTCGTCGTCGTTAACGAACTGAAGTAGAAAAGGGTAAGCCCTTTAGACAGAAAAAAAATGAGTTGAAGTTATTTTCCCTGACCAAGTGTGTGCTACAAGCTGTGGGTCTAATTTATTTAGTGCTCATTATATGCATGGTTTATTTTGTGCTGTTGTCCTGTTCTCACTCGAAGAAAAAAATATTATATTTTTACAAATTGAACTGATCTTTAGTGCATGGTAGCAAAATTAATCAGAACTTATAAAATTTATTTTTCAGGATTTAAAATTTGATTTGATAGAAATTCCAGTCTTTGTCGTCATGGCAGTTGTTGGTAAGTATATTGAAAAGGCAAGAAAATCCCTCAGTATATGATGTATTAGATTGATTGATGGATGCTTATCTTCCAGTGGCAAATATTTCATGTAGATATTTAACTAATATAAATTTCCTACAAGTATCTAAGCAAAATTTTGCAAAACCACGATATCAAATATCCACAAATTAACACATTTTTCCTCAATCCATGAAAATGAGTACCCACGAAAATAATTGAATCAACATTATAAGTATTTCCTGATTAAACTCAATGTTACTGTATTTGGTTTTATGTTAAGGTCTATATTTAAGTAACCATTTGTCATAGGAGTAGGATATTTCTTCAGCAGACAGGAATTTCGCATTCATAAAAGTCTGAACAAAAATTAGGTTAAAACAACAATTTTTTCATCAAAGACTCAGGTTAAGTTCTGA
This sequence comes from Mytilus coruscus, assembly GCA_017311375.1. Classification (NCBI taxonomy): domain Eukaryota; kingdom Metazoa; phylum Mollusca; class Bivalvia; order Mytilida; family Mytilidae; genus Mytilus; species Mytilus coruscus. The sequence goes on from CM029600.1 coordinate 26,457,834, forward strand.
ACAAGAACTACCAGCCAGTGAGAAACGTTGTCACATGGTAATTAAGCAGATCTGTGAGAATAAGAAATGTACTAAAATTTAGTCAAACTGATCCATTTCATCATCTAATGGTTGATCAACAATGTAAAATATGATGTAATTCTAGTTTGGTTTGGACTATAGAAAGCTTTAGCAAGGACTTGGTCTTTGATGTGAAGATTGTATTATATTATTTTCATTTTCTAAACATTTAAAAATTCCTCCCAGGCATCAGCTAGAGATGGACAATCTACAGCTAAATTGCACTCTGAAAATATGCCTTTTTACTTCTAGTATTGACTTTCAAAAGTTTTATCTTAAAATTTCATGCCCAACATACTTATTTCATCTATTTCTAAAGAATCTATACCTATATATTTACAGGTGGATTACTTGGTGCCTCATTTGTTGTTCTGAATTACAAACTAACAGTGTTTAGACAAAGGTAAGTGATGAAGCATTGGTTGAGTGACAAAGTTAACTTCAAAATATAAAGTCTTCCAAATTTACTGAAAATAAAACTAACCAATATGTTATGAATTGAGAATCGGCAGAAAAAATGAATATAGATAAGCAATGCCCTGAAATTCTACTCTTTGTGGTTGTCAGAGAAGAAACCAGCGGTGTTATGTTGTTATCAAGTTTCATTAAACATAAATAATCTGCTTATCACTATTTTCCTAGGCAAAGTCATTTGATATTTGGCCTAAGACTAGGGATAGTAAGGAAAAATTATATACATTTAAAATAAAAATTATCAGTATTAAGTAAGACAGATTACTTTTCCATGGAACAATCACTTTTAATTGTTTAATTCGGACAAGAAATGAAAAGTACAGAGCAATTTTAAGATGATAAAATTGAAGGCATTTTGGGGTTATTTTGTCAAATTGACAGATATCCAATTGGTGGACATTTGACAAGTAAATTATTCATCAATCATATAGGTCAAATATAGAATTTTTTACTGTTTTGCACATGAGTAGATAGATAACCAAAATTCTGAAGTTTCTTAGATGAAACATTTATGATGAATAAAATCTGAAGTCTCAAGAGTTCATTTTTCCATTTTTGCCAAAATCTACACTTTTAGACATGCAAAATTGACTATTTTTGGCATAAAACCATTTTAAAATGATTTCCTTAGGATCAGATCATATAAAACCGGTATCTTTTAACGTATTTCTATTAAAAGTGTAACATTCCAAGTCTCAATTCAAATATTTTTATTGCAAACATTTTTTGGTGTTTTTCACTAAAATTGCATAAAATTGTCTTTATTTTAAAGGAAATCTAAGATTTTTTTTCAAAAATTTTGAGTTGAATTTTTTTATCTTTCAGATATTATTACAAATATCTTGTGAATATAAAATGAATATATAACTGTAAAAATAAGTGAAAAAGTATTTTTGTTACCATGGCAACCAATTTAATGCAAAAGTAAAAAAATAAAATTGAAAATTCAAATTTTCCAGGACAACAATACTTATTCTTTAATTTTTCAACAAGTTTTAAGATACATATGACACGTTGACTTGATTGTATGGAGTGCACCTAAAGATCCGAAAGAATGAAAACGATGCAGGCTACAAGGGTATCAATGGTAGTGAATAAAATTGTTTTAATAACGTCAATACGAACTTATTGAATAAGACAGAAATACCAGTGAAAAATGACACAGTTGAATTTTGATACCAAGAAATAAAGAAGTTATGGCATAATAAGTCGATATCTATGAATGTTATAACATCTACGATAATCAGATGTGCTCCATTGGTGTCGTGTGAGTTTTCTCATTGGGATTAATACCACATCTCCTTATTTTATAGGTTATAGAAATAACAGCTCAAATATTAACTCCAGACTTCAAGCTAAGGCATTAAAATATATTTTATTCTTCAACAACACTTTCAACAGATTTCTTTTGATTAGAAAGCAGATTGTCTTTCTTCTCTTTAAGCAACTGTTTTCTTCTTTCATTGGATACTAGTTCATTGTCGTCATTACATGCCAATAACAAATTGTTTTTGTGATTTAGAATTTTCACGAAATTTAACATTAATTGTTTTGAATTCAATTTCTTTTATCTTTAGAAAAGAAAAGAGTTTGTGTTCAATATTTGGAAGGATAATCACAAATTTGTAAAATGTGATTTGAGCTTTTAAGGCGGCTTCTTTTTCATTTTCAGTCCTACATTTCTGGAGCATTTCAGTTACATCTTGGCCTGTGTTACATGGCTGTAAATTGAGAATTTGAAGGGTATCTAATGCAGTCTGTTTATTTTTTAAGCTTTGAGCATCTCGCCTCGCCTTTTCGGTTTCCTTTTCTTTTAACTTTTCAAGACGTTTTTGTTTTAATTGAATTTTACGCTCATGCCATTTACTGATAAATTCAGGCGCCCGTTTCATAGCTAAAGTAATTTTAGCATTTTAATTTCAGGATCCATTAAATCAAGCCATTCGCCAGTTTTGTTGTTAACCCACATTAAAGTAGCCTCTATGTGTTCAATGGATGCATTTGGTTTAAAGTGGCGAATCTGCTTGAAATCGGCAAAGTTCTTTTCACTTGTACGATTGTGTTTTGGAACCGTTAACGATTCTTCGCGTATTGTTTCGTTATCTGTACCATGACAGCCTTCGGTAACTGATTTTTAAGAGACGAGACACAGTAAGATAAAGATGAGTGGACATTAAACTGGCTGATTCTGATAAAACATCTGTATCTGGTAACATATGGTTTGAAAATACCGCATCAAAGATGTCATCTTTGCATGGCGGAACTTCAGGAACAAAACAGTTTCACCTGATATTAAGTCACTTGGATCTTTTGACCACTGTTTTAAATTTATTTGTAATTGTAGAAAATGTTGATTTAAATCCAAAATGTGTGTTGCAACAGTTTTGCTATCAATAAGCCTCAGAAATGGAGTGGTAATAATTTTTCCAATAGTTGCCACTGATAAAATCTCCTGAAATATTGTTGTATCTTGAAGATCAGATAGCACAGACTTTAGGAGCATATTAAGGGATGATGATGACGATTTTGATAAAATTCAATAATATCATTTCTGTGATAAACCACAGCACCGGCATTTTCAAATATAATATTGAATCTAGTATGTTCAAATCTTTTCAATCTACAAGTTTTCCTTTCGAAAGAGATAAGTTTTATAATCTTCTGGGCAGCCAGACGATGCGTTACCACCAGACACCAAAGCACTGCAAACAGTACGTATGCATCTAACAGCTGCACTGTCCTTGTCAGACCAACTTGAAAATGTGGGAAGCTGACTTCTTCCAAGTTTACCAGTGCCATCCGTTATAATTTTTCATATTCTTTTAAAGCTTTATTAACACTATCACCCATATTCGCCAAAAGGTGCAAGTGACAAAACCATTGGTGTATTTCAGCTGCTTTTTCTTGTTCATTTTCTGACATTGTGTCCCAATTACTTTCAAATTTTGCAAAAGATCAGTCCTCATTTTAACAAATTCATCATAGAAATTTTATTAACAATATGTTGATCAGACATCATGTTTTAATACTGAGCATTAATTTAGCATAATTTTCGTTGATATGTTCATTTGAATGGGAAACTAAATTCGCTATCTCCAAAAATTGTCTTTAATTGTTTTGACCTGAGTCTGTGTGTCACCTCGTGCGTTTTCATTCAAAGATAACGATAAGTTTTCATGGTTAGTTGTAATTTGAAAGCCCAAAAGTGTCGCTGTCGTCAGATGTACCATCAAAATGTAATGTGTTTGAATTTTGACTGTGTAACAATACTTCACCAATTTGCATTTTGCTAGTAAGTTAGATTCCAAAATCATTCTTCGATTTGAAGATTCTGACGGAAGTTTCAATTCATCTACCCCAATAAATGCTTTAGCACTGAGTTTATAGTTTGACCGATATGTTTAACTCCTACACCAAAAGAATGCAAGTCTTGAACAACTTGACGGACAGCTGGAAGATACTTCCCATCGGAAAATGTATTAATAGAAATTTGATCATCAAGAAGAACAGTTACCTGTTCCGTCAAACTAGCAATGTTCCTGTTTATTTGGAAACTTCTTTTGGAGTTTTGATATCAGTTGTTTTTGTTCCGAGTCGTTTTGTTTTAATTCATTATTTTGTCTCTTATAGTAAGTTAAGTTTTTACCGTCTTCCTTTTTCTGCTTCTACAGTTTTGATTTTGTCTGTATCAAGTTTTAATTTCTTTATTTCATTCTTCTGTGAACAAATTACTTTTTGTGGTAGCTTTCACGTTTTGAAATTTTCTGAGTTCATGATAGTTAAATCGTTTATTAGTTTCCTCCAGCTTAGCACTTTGAGTTTTGTACTTAAATTCAATTCGAATAACTTTGATTTTAAGGAATGTATTGTATGATCATTGTTATTGCATTCTTTTACAAGAACATCTATTTCCGTTTGCAGTTCATATATTTCATCCAGTGCCATTTCATATTGCAATTTAAAGTCAGCAGCAATTTCAGATGAAATTTCCAATTCTGATTCCATGTTTTGTATTTCAGTTCCTAATTTTGAAAATTCACTTTGAAATTTCACAAATGTATCTAACTTTCTTTTCGTGCTTTCATTCGAGTTTGATTGTTTTGTACTGCTAGTATCTGTCGGGAGAATAAAATTCAATTTAAAAGGTGTTCTAAGTCATAATTTTTCTGATTTTTTGTAATTTATCTCGCAGTTCAACGAGTTTCTTGTATTTTTGTCTAAGAGCAGCAACAGAGGATGGTGGAGATTCCAGTTTGAAGTGTGGTAAAATGTGCTTGTAAATTTCATGTATAGTATGGTGCTTGGACATAGCAGTAAACATGGACAAGAAATCTCTATTTGTCATTCGACCATTTACAGTAAATTTAACATCACAGTTAGTATAAAGTAGGGATACTTTCTGATTCAGTAGGTCAGCAGATTTATCACATCGAAACAACTTTTAACATGTGCCGTTTAAAGAATCAACTCTGGGAACATGTATATCTGGACAAATAATCTCAAGTGCAGAAATAATATTGCTTGGTGATAAGTTCAACCATTCATTTCTCTCAAAAATTGCAGATAACAGTAAATATGTTATTTCCATTTTGTTTGTGCAAATGCCTATTTCATCTACTTGTAAATCTGTCAAAACAAGAGAAATGGGGTAAATATTTAGATGTAATATCTTTTGGTTTTTCGTATTTAATAAATAATTGCATGATACGTTATTCAATATTTTGCAGACTAGATTATACTTTATTTTATCAAATTACATTTTATTTTATAACAAGATGCATGCAGAATCGAAGATTCTATGTTTTCTAGATTTTACGTAGGATAAATAAGGATTTCATTTTCATACCATGCAAGCCAAAAGCCCCGATTATAGCAAAAACAAAACAAAACAACAACAATGAGAATGTGGGAGTTGCTAGATTTAAATTCAAACATAATTTTAAATGCTTTAGCAATTCATATTACATTTAAAGATTTCTAGTTGAAAAGGACATATGACGGACACATTATCATTTCAAGATAAATCTCCAGCAGAAAGTGTACCTTTTGGAATTATTATTTTTATAATTTTATTTTGTTGGACTGCTGCCATGTGTTCCTTTTGGTTGATTTTTTAACGTTTTTTTTCCTTGAAAGTTGCTTGTCTATAATGAGTGTTACTTAAGATTTGATTTTGTGCATATTTTATTCTCATTATTTTCATCATGTACTGGTTACAGATCTATTAGCATGCATATTCACAGAGACATAGGACTGAAACATCTGTATTAAACTGTATCTCCAGCAAAAATTTTCGAATTGTTATTTTTATCGTTTATTGTGTTGAATTACTGCCATGTATTCTTTTTTTGGGGGGGGTGGGGTGGGGGCGATATTAGTGTGTATATCACGAGTGTCTGGATGGGAGGGTCATTAAATTCGCATAGTATTCTTTATTTTGTTTGCGTGTTTTCTCTATTCTTTAAATAACTTAAAAGTTGTGTCTGTTATTCTCCATTCTTTAATATTTCAACACCCCACTATTCTATAATCTTTATTTTTCCCCTCTTTTCTTTATATTTCACAAATGTTTTATGCCCTTTATTCTGCACGTTTGTGAATTATTCTCTTTGATCCCCATCAACGTATCCCCATATCACGAGTTTCAGTTTCACTGTAGATTTTGTTCATACTTTATTCTATTTTTTCATCGTTTGTTAATTTGAAATTTTAGCATTTCTTTGCCGTATTTTCTCTCTTGTCGTAACTGTAACACTGTAAGTAATAGGGCCAGTAATCTATTTGTTTTTTTTCCACCTTTGATTTTAGATAATTATTTTTAGAACATGTCGGCCTCATTTGTAGATTTTAGAAAATCGAACTAATCTATTTTTATCGTCTTTACGTTCTAGAAATTAACCTCAAAATTTATCGGTTTGTGTTATGTTAAAATCATTCAAAACAACTCCGATGAGAGTATTCTAAAGCGAATATTGCGTAAAGAATGATGTATTTGCATGAAGGACCTGAAGATTATTGTTTAAATGTGCGGACTATGCATATAAATTATATTAATTACCAGGAAGCGTGTTGCAAAGTAGCAAATTGTCAATGGCACTGATACTCCAGCCGGTGACGTTCTCAACGTTTTCAAAATCCATTTTGATGTCTTGTTGGCAATCTTTGTGATGTTTTCGGGTAGGTGGCAGACGATGGAAGAACGAGACATGAGAGTGCGTTTAGGTAAATGATTTGAATTTTACGATTATGTAGGTTTCGAGTTCATAGCTTCAAGAAAAGATTAATCAACTTTTATTTTAAAGTTTAATTTTGAATCAAATACACTTTTAATACGATCTACTTCTGAAACCTATATAATATGAAAATTTGGAATCTCTACTTTCGTTTTCATACTTGGGTGAACTACCTATAACCCTACCACCTATCCGGTTTTGCATTGTTTCCAGCTGTGATAAAAATACTGGCAACGTCGGCGGTCAAAATAAACGTCATTTGTGCTATTTCTTCAGGCTTATGTTTTATTATGAAGACATGTTAGTATTTTACAACATATAATATACAACATATCATACAGAAGTAAAATCTGCTATATGTAAGCTTTCTTTATATGTAAAATTTAACTAGTAAAAATTAACAAAACAATAAGAAAATACTTGTTTTCCTTAGTATAAAATGGAGAAAAATTGCTTGTCTAAGAAAATTGTGATGCCTTGCTATCCCTACTAAGACATCATCACATTCTCTTTCTACACAACTATGAAAAACTTATCTCCCAAGAAAAGTGAGATAGAAAATTATTCAGAAAATTTTTAGAAAAGGTCCTGAAAAAAAAATTACTTTTTCTAAATGCTGATGTCAAATTTTATATAAAAGGCATTTACATTTAGAATTTGATCAGAGTGACATATACTGGGTGCCTATAGAAACGCACACCTACATGTATTTTCTGTTTTATAAAAACTCAAACTAACAGATCTTCTATGCAAGTTGACCAATTGTTCTAAGATTTTAAAGACTTCTTGTGATATGACTACAGAACAATTCCAGCAATTTTCAGACCTTTTTTCATTTTCAGATTTTAATGTTCCATAACCAAAGTATATCTAATATTAATATATTTTCTATACAGGTTTATAAGAAAGAAATGGCTGAAGGTAATAGAGGCCGGTGTTGTGGCTATGGTATCTGCATTATTGGCCTTTATATTGATGGTTGGTGTAGATGACTGTACAGCAACAAAACCATTCGGAAACACCACTGTTACAGCAAGGGTAATCATCATTACAGAGTACTGTTGTGTTTTAATTGCTGTTGTTATTTACCAGCAGTTGCTTATTTCAAGACAATAGGGTGTTTTAGATCATGTGCTGTCTGTTGTTGATATATATTTGTGGGAAAATTGCATATGATGGAGAAGTTACATTTGAGGGGCTTCTAAGGGCCCACATTGAGGATGAGGAACAATTTTGTAAATGCAAAAACTCCCAAACTAAGGATAGGATGAGGATGATATTTTGTATAGCTGTGCTTCAGTTGAATATGTATTTTTGGCTCACATGGCCAAAAGGCCATGTGAGCTTTTCTCATCACTTGGCATCTATTGTCTGCGCCGTCATCTGTTAACTTTTACAAAAATCTTCTCTTCTGAAACCACAGGGCCAAATTTAACAAACTTGGCCACAATCATCATTTATGTATCTAGTTTTAAAATGTGTCCAATGACCCTGCCTGCCAACCAAGATGGCAGATATGGCTAAAATAGAATGTAGGGGTAAAATGCAAGTTTTGCCTATTATATTGAAAACCGCTATAAATAGAGAAATTCTGACATGAGCAAAAATATTCAATTTGTTGAGCTCTAACTATTGTCTTCCTCTGACCTTGACTTCATTTCATGGATCAGTGATCAAGGTTAAAGTACAGTGGTCAAGTCCGTATCTCTTACACTATAAGCAATAGGTCAACTATTTTTGGTGTATAGAATGATTGTAAGGTGTAAATGTCTGTCTGGCAGGTTTCGTATGACCTTGACCTCCTTCTCATGGTTCATTGGCCAATGTTAATTTTTGATGGTTTTGTCAGTTTATCAGGTACATTAAGCAATAGGTCAACTGTATTTGGTGTATGGAATGATTGTAAGGTGTACAGGTCTGTTTGGCATGGTTCATCTGACCTTAACCTCATTTTCATGGATCATTGGTCAATGTTAAGTTTTCAAGGTTTTGTCAGTGTATCAGGTACATTAAGCTATAGGTCAACTGTAATGATTGTAAGGTAATCATGTCTGTCTGGCAGGGTTCATTTGACCCTGGCCTCATCATTATTATTCAATTATGATGAAAAAAATATGCAGGCAGGACATTTCAGCATGTGCACTCTTATTTTTGTTTTTTTTTGCGGAAATTGGGAACTATCATGTACATTGCAGTTTAAACTTAGTTTTTGTTAAGAAATTAAAAATATGATATACATCTATTTCAAAGAAAATTGATGTATCAATATGCTTTCCAAATTTATTCTTGGAATATTAGTTATCTGTTTCTGTGCCTCAAACACCAATGTGCAAGCAAAACCCTTGTTGACATGTCATTTTTATACGGCCGCAAAAAATTTTGCGGTCGTATATTGGTATCACATCATCATCGTCCGAAGACATTTGGTTTCCGGACAGTAACTTTAGTATAAGTAAATAGAAATCTATGAAATTTAAACACAAGGTTTATAACCACAAAAGGAAGGTTAGGATTGATTTTGGGGTTATAGTCCTAATGGTTTAGGAATTAAGGGCCAAAAAGGGGCCCAAATAAGCATTTTTTTTAGTTTCCAGACAATAACTTGTGGAACTGTGTATGGATCTCTCTGAAATTATACCACAAGTTTCCATACCACAAAGGGATGGTAAGGATTGGCTTTGGAGGGTTATGGCTCAAACCGTTTAGGAATTAGGGGCAAAAAAGGGGGAAAAACAAGGGTTTCCTTGTTAATGGACAATTACTTTTAAGTACAATGTTTTGTGTTTGGATTACCTCCTTACACTGCCTTTAAAGTATGTATAAAGAAATGTTGTATTGTCTTGAGGTGATTAGCTGTGAATTTATTTTAAGAAGTTACTATTAAAAGTGCTGATTAAGGAATATTAATTTTAGACATGATTATGTATGTCATTAATTATGGTTGCAAACTCCATTGGAAATTTGAATTGAGATTATGACCATATCTTGAGGAAAGAATGTTTTTTTTTGGGGGTCATTTCGCAACAGCATAGTGTATTGCAACAAAAATTGAATATAAATTCATAGTGTATTGCACAAAAGCAAAAATTTAATTACAATCCAAATTCAGACCTGTATCAAGCGTGAATATTGTGTCCATTTTTGTCCCAACTGTTCTGAAACTGTAAACAAAACAAAACCAAAGTACAAGGAAGTAATTAACTACAGGTGGCCCTGCGACTCTTAAACAGTAAACAAAACAAAACCAAAGTACAAGGAAGTAATTAACTACAGGTGGCCCTGCGACTCTTAAACAGTAAACAAAACAAAACCAAAGTACAAGGAAGTAATTAACACAAGTACAAGGAAGTAAAACAAAACCAAAGTTAATTAACTACAGGTGGCCCTGCGACTCTTAAACAGTAAACAAAACAAAACCAAAGTACAAGGAAATAATTAACTACAGGTGGCCCTGCGACTCTTAAACAGTAAATAAAACAAAACCAAAGTACAAGGAAGTAATTAACTACAGGTGGCCCTGCGACTCTTAAACTGTAAACAAAACAAAACCAAAGTACAAGGAAATAATTAACTACAGGTGGCCTTGCAACTCTTAAACAGTAAACATAGTAGGCAATAAAAGGCCCCAGATTGACAAAATGTGAGACAATTCTATTTCTGTATAACTTCATTTCTAATAAGAGATTAATGTTGTTTTGTTTTCTTTTAAGATGCACTGTAAACCAGGTCAACATCATGGGTTATCTAACCTGTTTCTTAACACGCCGGAAGGCTGTCTTAAAGCACTGCTTCATGATCCATATGGTAAGCTTATGACATGAAATAAATTGTTGGATATGATAGATATCCTCCATTGCATCCCTTATCAATAAAAGTTTTTGAAGAGGATATAGTAACAGTTCTGTATGTCTTTTGGAGTGTGTGTGTGTATATGTCTGCAGATATGTGTATATTTTTTCCATCTTTAATTCAGCACAACAATGTTAGGTTATGGCCATTCATCTTTTCTAACAGAGGTAGCAAAAATATAATGATAATATCATTATGATTTAGATTTTTTTTTTCACAAAATCATGGGTGTTGAACTTGCGTATAAGAGAGAATACATTCCTCATAATCTCCAAGGTTGTATTTTTTTCTGCATTTCTTATCAAATTTACATTTCAGAATCCCACAGTGCAGCCAGTTTAGCAGTATTCACTGTAGTTCTATATTTCCTGAGTGTTTGGACCTATGGTCTAAGTGTATCTAGTGGTGTCTTCATTCCATCCCTTGCAACAGGCGCTGCATGGGGGAGGTTAGTTGGTATGGGCGTAGTTGATATGCTCCCTGGATTAACTCATTTGGTAATTATATATAACTTGCTTATGGTAACAGAATTGTGTTATTTTATTTGTTATCTTTATTCATTTAATTTAATTTTGACCTTGAATTTTAGATCCTGAGAATTGTTAATAGATATTTTAATAGTTCTTATATATTGTAAATTCAGAAATTTTTGTGAGGATTTTATAAATGCGAATAATGCAACAGGGTGAGTATCGCAATAATAAGAACTCGCAATCTGTTATTGATACATATCTCTCTGTATAAAGCTTTCCCTGAAATTGCAATAATTAATCTCACATTTTTTATCAGACTTCAAAAATCGCAATAATAAATGCATACAATAATTTCTAAATTTACAGTTTAGATGTTTAATAAAAATTTACATGTTTTTTTTCAAATGGTTTGACAGAATTGTAGGAAATATTATCGTTATACCAAATGTTAAAAAAACAGTATAGAAGGAAATTAACTTGACAATTATCTTGAGCACAAAACTGAATGAGTGCGTTGTATATCACTCAGCAGAGGACATTTTAGCGAAATAAAAGGCTCTTGTTATTATATATGGGAAAACAGATGAATCATATAAATTGTTATCTACTTAAAATTTGAGTATAAAGGGAAAGAAAATTTTAATTAAATTGAGGAAAATGTGAACTTTGAACCATTGTTCTTAAGATAATTATTTATTTTGGTTATTGTGGCAGCCAGATATCTATGATAAGTTTGTTAACAGGTGACACCAGGGATGATTCCAGGTGTTTTCAAATGGGTCCCTTGACCATCAAATTGGGAATTTTCATCCCAATTGGGAATTTTTTTACTGCATAAAATCTTAGAAGAAATAACATTGTTTTCCTGTAAAAATGGAAACTGTATTAAGTTTTACCTGTACACTGCTGTAAGAAGTTGTAACATATTAGCTTGTTTTATCGTCAGTGTCACTGTTGTATAACATGTTCAATTATAGATTATAATTGTCTTGTATATTATGAATTCAAATAATCTGGGTTTTTTTTTGTAATGGGGAGGGTGTAACTGTGGGTGGGTGTGTTGTCTCAACAATTGGTAATTAATTACTAATCATACCATTATCTTGCTTCAATGTTTGGTTTTTACTATGATATAAAGGGCTATATGTATCTCTTTTTTAATATTGTTAGATTCATATCTGAGTATACAATTAAAGTAACAGTTCAATTTCAAATCTGTTCAAGTGTATCATATCTAGCTGCACTATTTGTGAAAATAAAGTAAGAAACTTCCAGCTTTTTACTGGCCCTTCAAAATTGAGAAGAAATTACCCCTTGGAATTGAAGTAATATGTTTACACTTTAAAAACATCTACATGTAATATCACCATTTATAATGATAAAGAAAATCACTGTCACATTGTAATGAATTTTGAGTTTCTGTATAAAATAGGAATAATCCTGGACAGCCTACTGATTATGATATATACGATTACCAGATGGCTTGACATTTAGTGGATTGAGACCAGGGATGTTGTTACATGAAGATCATTGCACATGATGCACTGTATTTTGTAGGCTTGCATCTTAGTTATGGTAACCCTTTTACATATATAACAGCTAACATAAACCACTAAAAAAATCATCCATTGGGTAATTTTTCAACAACAGGTAATCTTTATAAATTTACCTTGATTTAAATGGATATCAAATTGAACTGGCCAACTGTTGAATTCAGAAAAGCAATTACAAAATTTTTTAGTACATAATTGATAAGATATTTTTTTGTGATTTTTGCTTGCTGTTTAATATGTAGAAGGTTGCCATAGTTTTACTTTAGGTGTAACCCTAAGAAACAGGAAATGTAAGCATTGAACCATTGATTATAATATTATTTGGATCGTCCTCATAACTTTTAGACAGTTCCATAATGTGTTGACATCCTATTTCATGAATGATCTATTATCAACATGTTTTTTCTAAAACACTCATACAGTCAGACTTTTGTCTTGAGGAAATAGAGCCAGATAAAGTATAAGATTATTTTTTCATAAAACAAGTTTCCATCATATTATATAACTGACTCTGCTGTGCGATCTGCTTTTACAAGATCAGCGCCAGTTAAATTCATCAATGTTATATCAAAATTTAAATTTTGCTCTCTGCCGAGGTCTGCTTTTACAAGACCCATTTTGACAAAAAGCATCTATTTTATCGACCTGCTGAGCGATCTGCTTTTACGAGATCAGATACTCCAATAGCATTTTCATCAATTGTATCTGAGGGGTCTGGTTCCCCTGCTAAAATTTTTACCATGTCGACATAATTTTTTTCCTGAATTGGGAATTTATATTTACATAATTTTTTTGGGGGCCCTGGCCGATTTTAGGGTCACTAAGCGGCCCTTATTTATATAGTAGAATCATCCCTGTGACACTGTCAATAATTTTGTTTGTTATGTGTGAGATAACTGTTTATGTTTTCCAAGCATTCATCTAATGGCTGGGAGGTAAGCTCACACTAATTCAATAGACAGTATGATCTGAGAATGTTTTTGAATGCTGTTACTCTTTACGTTATATCTGATTCTTGAGAAAAGGGAAGAGAGTTATATGAATTTAAAGAATATAAATTAAGGCCTAGATTAATCACCGTGTCCTAGAACTTAACTTTTGTTGTAAGATATAGAATAAGCTGGTGATTTGTTGTAACTGCAACTTAACCCTATGATAAAAGATAGATTCTTAAAAACATCTGAAATAAGAAAAAGACTTTTTTTTCAGTCAATTGATTCTTTTCTCAGCTTTGTATCTAGTGTTTACTCAGGATTACATTCCCTAATATAGACCTCATTCAAATTGTATAAAAACTTTTATTTGAAAATAAAAATATGTTGCACAAAATGTTCAATATTGACAAAAGTTTAATAAGATTTTTTTTCCACAAAAGAATAGCTAAGGTTGAGCATGAAAAGGTTTTTATATAAATAAAAGAAAATGTGAGGCAAAGGTCATTGAGACAGCAAACCAATGACCCAAGTTGATTAAAATAGACATCAGAAGAATGGAAAAGTACCCACACTGAATGACAAGCCCTTAATCTCTCCTATTCTAGACATGCTGGGGAAAAGTTTACAAATTGGCATTATACCTGACAATAAAAACCAAATTTTCAATATAGATAAAAAGAAGAGGCACCAACATCCATTCACAGCTCTGGACATGGGACAAGCAAATGAACATGTAGTTGTTTAAATTAGTTTTAGTTATTGCTCAACCTTTTTTAGTTTTTATACACATACATTTTAAATCAAACAATCTGTAATGCTAAGTTTTTGAAATGTTTGCTTTGATGTTGTTGATAATTGTAATAGATAAGATAAATAACAGAAATCAGAGATGAAGACTAGTATAGCTTAGTATTATTTATGTGGTTTTGTAGTTTATAGCTGCTATAGTTCTACTTTTTTGTATAATAGAACTTCTTCTATTGAAAACTATCTACTGTGGATTCATTTACTTTCCGTGGATACTAATTTTCGGGATTGAGGAAACATTGTATTTTCATAGTTATTTGATTTCATAGTTTTGCCAAAGTCTGCATACAAGCGTTAAGAAAATTGTTCTTCGGTGAACATTAAAATTCTAGGTTTACCTATACCAATGAATTTAAATTGGTATCCCATGAACTACAATGTATCCACAGTATACACAAGAGGTTATGAAAACAACATTCATCAGACATCTTATTATTGTTCCAGACAAAAGATAAAGTAAGTTATATGCCTTGTCTGTTTTTCTCTGTTTGACTAGATGTGATTCCCTACTTTTCTTACACAGTAATGAATAATTCACTGGTAATTCTCTGCATTAAGAATCTTGGACAATTTTTCTCACATGGTTTTGTACTTTTGACTATTAAAAAATGGGAAAATTGTGATTTTTTAAAGACATCAAATGAATATTAAAAAAAACACCTGTACACAAATACCGTGTGCAGCCCAGGTAAGTTGACACAGGGGGCCTGTGTTTACAATGTTTTGTAATCAGGGGTTCATGAATCAAACAATCATATTGTGTTCTCACATTTATACATGTTTTTTACCTTTTCACAGAGAAAATATACATGAATCAAAAAATTCTAAGTTCTGTATCATCTTTGTTTATACATGTACATGTAAGTTTTGTCTCGCTTCAACGAAGTCTCAAAGACAAGACTTAAGTGTGCTCATCAGTGGCTTCTAAAATTAGGTCTCTGATAGGGGGATCACTAATGAGAAATCAATGATATTTGGTAGGCAGTTGTATTAGCATTTGCACATTTAATTTCAATGGAGATCATTTGTCCCTGCCCCATTAATAGTCATATTCCTTTTAATTTGAACTTTTGCAGTATATGTGAAAAGTTCTAAATAGGGTGTTTAAGGGGAAGCCTTTATAGTAAGCCAATGATATTTGTTAGGCAGTAGCATTATGCATTGGCAAATCTTATTTCCATGGAGATAATTTGACCCCATCCCTCAGTAATTAATGGTCGATTGACTTTGAAAGTTTGACATAGTTTACATGTTAAATTTGACATAGTTTACATGTTAAAACTTCAAAATTTGCATTCTACTTTCAAAATTACATACTGGTACAGGCAAGACTTATCTCAGTTTACTCATATTCTTATTCATGAAACAAAATTTATCAATTTCTGATATTTCAAATAAATTTATTCATTAAAAGTCACAATTACAGTACACTTTACCATAATTGACACTAAAGAAAGTATGGGGTGAAAAAAAAAAAAAGACTGAATCTTTTATTACCTTGCTAGAATGTAGTTTATATCGTGTTATTTTCAAAAATATACTAAAAAGCATAGGTCATGGCACTTGTTTGTAAGCTACAGGTTGCAACCTGAAATAATTTCAGTTATGGCTAGTTAGCCTAGTGTTCACATCTAAATTTTGTGTTTCTTTGAATTTTGTCCTTCTTACATCTCGAATGAATAAAATTCATGTCACATTGCAAAATTATCATTAAAAGTCAGTATTGATATGGAGAAAAATAGGTTGGAAAGATCAGCAAAGGCATACTTCTTTATATATATATATTTTCCTTACAATAACAAATCCATCCTTAATCTTGTATTTATTATAGAAGAAGACAAATATCGTGAGTTCTCAACTCTCCTAAATGAAATCTCATTGTTTTAATGTATTCTTTTGAAGACTGCTTTGACTGCTTCACATTTGTTTTGTAGATTGATAAAGTTTGATGCAATTCATTTGCTTGAAAAAAAAATCACAAATAAAGTTTTAATATTTGTTTACACTTGATGTTTTTTTAGTTTTGACAGCACAACACTTTTTATTATAACCTTTACTCTTTGTACTTACATTTCAAAGCATTTCTTGTTTTTGTGTTCAAGAAAATATTTTAGCATTAAATTTTTTGGAATTGTTTGTTAGAAGCATGGACCTTCACTTTCCTTACGATACTAATAATAATGTTACACGATTCAAATTTAAATCTTGATATGTATATCACGACTGCAAAAAAATTTTGCGGTCATATATTGGTATGACGTTGGCATCGTCGTTGTCGTCCGAAGACACATTGGTTTTCGCACTCTAACTTTAGTTTAAGTGAATGGATCTCTATGAAATTTTACCATAAGGTTCAATACCACAAAAGGAAGGTTGGGATTGATTTTGGGGGTTATGATACCAACAGTTAAGGAATTAAGGGCCAAAAAGGGGCCAAAAATAAGCATTTTTGTAACTTCCAGATATAACATGTGTGTTAGTGTATGGATCTCTCTGACATTGTTCCACAAGATTCCATATCAGAAAGGGAATGCTGGGATTGATTTTTGGGGTAATTGCCTCCAAATTTTAGGAATTTGGGGTCAAAAAAGGGTAAAAAAAGAAGCATTTTTCTAGTTTCATGACAATAACTTGTGTGTAAGTGTATGGATCTTTCAGAAATTGTACTACAAGGTTCCATATCACAAAGGGAAATCTGGAATTGAGTTTGGGGGTAATTGCCCCAAACGTTTAGGAATAAGGGCCAAAATAAGCATTTTTCTAGTTTCCAGACAATAACTTGTGTTCAAGTGTATGGATCTCTCTGAAATTGTACTGCAAGGTACCATACCACAAAGGGAAGGCTGGGATTGATTTTGGGGGTAATTGCCTCAAAATTTTAGGAATAAGGGGCCAAAAAGGGGCAAAAAAACAAGCATTTTTCTCGTTTCAGGACAATAACTTGTGTGTAAGTGTATGGATCTTTATGAAATCGACTACAAGGTTCCATATCACAAAGGGAAAGCTGGGTTTGAGTTTGGGGTAATTGCCCTGAACGTTTAGGAATTTGAGGCAAAAAAGGGGCCAAAAACAAGCATTTTTCTAGTTTCCAGACAATAACTTGTGTTCCAAGTGTACGGATCTCTCTGAAATTGTACTGCAAGGTACCATACCACAAAGGAAGGCTGGGATTGAGTTTGGGGTGATGAATCATAAGGGGTTCAAAAATTTGAGGGGGATTTTTTTCATTTTTTCTTTAAAATTTTCCATTTTAAATTGGTTATTTCTGATTTATATATAAAAGCAAATAATAATGATATGGTTTGAATAGGTAAATTAAAAATTTTTAAGTTCTTAGACCACATTCATTCTGTGTCAGAAACCTATGCTGTGTCAAATATTTAATGACAATCCAAATTCAGTGCTGTATCAAGCTTGAATGTTGTGTCCATACTTGCCCCAACTGTTCAGGGTTCGACCTTTGCGGTCGTATCAAGCTGCGCCCAGCGGAGCATTTTATTGTAGTCTATATTGAAATAAGGAGATGTTGTATGATTGCCAATTAGTCAACTTTCAATGCACCTGAAACAAAAGGACAAGGATATAACAACTTTAGGTGACTGTATGACCTTCAACATTGAGCAAAACCCATACTAGATATTAAGCTTTAATAGGACATAGCATGACAAAATGTGAACAATTCAACTGAGAAAACTTACTATCATGACTATTTCACTAATGCTAAAACAATAAATGGAAAACATAGGATAGACAATGCCTACTGCTGAACTTCAGGCTCTTGACTAGGGACAAGCACATAAAGAATGTGATGGGGATAAACATGTTTGTAGACTCAACCATCCCCTACCCATGGACCATTGTTTAACGGCACAACATAAGAACAAACTATAAAAAATCAGTCAATTTTATCTTTAACATCAGGACACAATTTACTTATAATTGACACATATATAAACTTATAGGAAGAATTAACTTTCAAGAAGAAAATAAATCTTCACTATTCAATTGATTCCTTTAAAAATAATTGATAATGTTATTTTTTCCATTTTTAATCAAGAAAATATGCCCAAATGGTTAGTCATTGGTACACTGTTTTGTAATAACCTAGCCTTGGAGTTTTCTCCAGTGTTAAAGTGTTAAAAAAAAAAAAAAAAAATGGGCCATATGATAAGCCTCGGATGTCTACTTATGCATTACTTGTTTTTTGGTTGCTGTCCTGTTGGCATTTACCCAATACTTCCACTAATGATTTTAATGCCTCCAAACTATACAGTCAAATACTATTTAATGTTCAGGTATTGACAGTTGCAAATACTATGAGCCTTGCTATTAAAGATTCATTCCACAATTTCAGTAATTCAGGTCTTTGTAAACAAAAATTGAAATATCTTAATTAGATATTTGTATTTTTTTGTAGTCAGGAGATTTTGGGAAGTATGCTTTAATTGGAGCGGCTAGTCAGATTGGAGGAAATCTACGTACAACGATCAGTTTAACTGTGATAATTGTAGAATGTACAGGAGATATATCCTTTGGACTGCCAATCATGATCGTGCTTATGATTTCAAAATGGGTTGGGGATTTTATAACAACAGTAAGTATCAAAGACATATATATTATTTGAACTTTCAATCATGATAGTGTGTTATACTTAGGTTTGCATAACTAAAGTATGAGAAACTCACAACATTTAGACATTATGTTCTTATGGTATTTAGGATTTAAAAGTGGGTCAATGATTTTATAATGACAGTAAATATCAGATATGTATATTTATTTTACCTCCTATAGATTTCTGGGGAATTGATTGAATTAAAGGACTACACGTGGTGACTACATATATTTGATATAGGGTGCCCTAAAAAATATGTTGTTAGTAAGGAGTTACCTTTCAAAACAGAAAAGAAATCTGAAAGGTTTCAACAGACGAAGAAATTGATGATGAACGATTGAAATAAATTCATAAAACAAATTTAAAGTTAACAAGTTGTTATTGTTGGCAATTGTTTTTTGTATAGACAAATGGAAGTAGGTTCTTAATACTAAGTATTGAAGACTTAATCACTTTGATAGGCTGCTAGTCTAAAAACCACATGTGAAGATAGTCGGTAAGATAAATTCGTTACATGGTGTACTAGTGACCTAATACGATATATATTGGGTCAGTAAATTCCATATGGGGTTTCGAGCTTCGCTCTCGCCCCATATGGAATTTACTGACCCCATATATATCGTATTAGGTCACTAACACACCATGTAACTAATAATATTTACTGTTGACTTTTGATCACACAAGTGCTATTAATTTCAAAAGTGGATCAGATATTTGATATGAACATAGAAGTTATGGGTATATCTATCATACCATTTGATATATTGTAGGGTCTATATGATATGAACATAGAAGTTATGGATACATCTATCATACCATATGATATATTGTAGGGTCTATATGATATGAACATAGAAGTTATGGATACATCTATCATACCATATGATATATTGTAGGGTCTATATGATATGAACATAGAAGTTATGGATACATCTATCATACCATTTGATATATTGTAGGGTCTATATGATATGAACATAGAAGTTATGGGTATATCTATCATACCATTTGATATATTGTAGGGTCTATATGATATGAACATAGAAGTTATGGGTATATCTATCATACCATTTGATATATTGTAGGGTCTATATGATATGAACATAGAAGTTATGGATACATCTATCATACCATTTGATATATTGTAGGGTCTATATGATATGAACATAGAAGGTATGGGTATATCTATCATACCATTTGATATATTGTAGGGTCTATATGATATGAACATAGAAGTTATGGGTATATCTATCATACCATTTGATATATTGTAGGGTCTATATGATATGAACATAGAAGTTATGGATACATCTATCATACCATTTGATATATTGTAGGGTCTATATGATATGAACATAGAAGTTATGGATACATCTATCATACCATTTGATATATTGTAGGGTCTATATGATATGAACATAGAAGTTATGGATACATCTATCATACCATTTGATATATTGTAGGGTCTATATGATATGAACATAGAAGTTATGGGTATATCTATCATACCATTTGATATATTGTAGGGTCTATATGATATGAACATAGAAGTTATGGGTATATCTATCATACCATTTGATATATTGTAGGGTCTATATGATATGAACATAGAAGGTATGGGTATATCTATCATACCATTTGATATATTGTAGGGTCTATATGATATGAACATAGAAGTTATGGGTATATCTATCATACCATTTGATATATTGTAGGGTCTATATGATATGAACATAGAAGTTATGGGTATATCTATCATACCATTTGATATATTGTAGGGTCTATATGATATGAACATAGAAGTTATGGATACATCTATCATACCATTTGATATATTGTAGGGTCTATATGATATGAACATAGAAGTTATGGATACATCTATCATACCATTTGATATATTGTAGGGTCTATATGATATGAACATAGAAGTTATGGGTATATCTATCATACCATTTGATATATTGTAGGGTCTATATGATATGAACATAGAAGTTATGGATACATCTATCATACCATTTGATATATTGTAGGGTCTATATGATATGAACATAGAAGTTATGGATACATCTATCATACCATTTGATATATTGTAGGGTCTATATGATATGAACATAGAAGTTATGGATACATCTATCATACCATTTGATATATTGTAGGGTCTATATGATATGAACATAGAAGTTATGGATACACCTATCATACCATATGATATATTGTAGGGTCTATATGATATGAACATAGAAGTTATGGATACATCTATCATACCATTTGATATATTGTAGGGTCTATATGATATGAACATAGAAGTTATGGATACATCTATCATACCATTTGATATATTGTAGGGTCTATATGATATGAACATAGAAGTTATGGGTATATCTATCATACCATTTGATATATTGTAGGGTCTATATGATATGAACATAGAAGGTATGGGTATATCTATCATACCATTTGATATATTGTAGGGTCTATATGATATGAACATAGAAGTTATGGATACATCTATCATACCATTTGATATATTGTAGGGTCTATATGATATGAACATAGAAGTTATGGGTATATCTATCATACCATTTGATATATTGTAGGGTCTATATGATATGAACATAGAAGGTATGGGTATATCTATCATACCATTTGATATATTGTAGGGTCTATATGATATGAACATAGAAGTTATGGATACATCTATCATACCATTTGATATATTGTAGGGTCTATATGATATGAACATAGAAGTTATGGATACATCTATCATACCATTTGATATATTGTAGGGTCTATATGATATGAACATAGAAGTTATGGGTATATCTATCATACCATTTGATATATTGTAGGGTCTATATGATATGAACATAGAAGTTATGGGTATATCTATCATACCATTTGATATATTGTAGGGTCTATATGATATGAACATAGAAGTTATGGATACATCTATCATACCATTTGATATATTGTAGGGTCTATATGATATGAACATAGAAGTTATGGGTATATCTATCATACCATTTGATATATTGTAGGGTCTATATGATATGAACATAGAAGTTATGGATACATCTATCATACCATTTGATATATTGTAGGGTCTATATGATATGAACATAGAAGTTATGGGTATATCTATCATACCATTTGATATATTGTAGGGTCTATATGATATGAACATAGAAGTTATGGGTATATCTATCATACCATTTGATATATTGTAGGGTCTATATGATATGAACATAGAAGTTATGGGTATATCTATCATACCATTTGATATATTGTAGGGTCTATATGATATGAACATAGAAGTTATGGGTATATCTATCATACCATTTGATATATTGTAGGGTCTATATGATATGAACATAGAAGTTATGGGTTTATCTATCATACCATTTGATATATTGTAGGGTCTATATGATATGGACATAGAAGTTATGGGTATATCTATCATACCATTTGATATATTGTAGGGTCTATATGATATGAACATAGAAGGTATGGGTATATCTATCATACCATTTGATATATTGTAGGGTCTATATGATATGAACATAGAAGTTATGGGTATACCTATCATACCATTTGATATATTGTAGGGTCTATATGATATGAACATAGAAGTTATGGGTTTATCTATCATACCATTTGATATATTGTAGGGTCTATATGATATGGACATAGAAGTTATGGGTATATCTATCATACCATTTGATATATTGTAGGGTCTATATGATATGGACATAGAAGTTATGGGTATATCTATCATACCATTTGATATATTGTAGGGTCTATATGATATGAACATAGAAGTTATGGATACATCTATCATACCATTTGATATATTGTAGGGTCTTTATGATATGAACATAGAAGTTATGGATACATCTATCATACCATTTGATATATTGTAGGGTCTATATGATATGAACATAGAAGTTATGGGTATACCTATCATACCATTTGATATATTGTAGGGTCTATATGATATGAACATAGAAGTTATGGGTATATCTATCATACCATTTGATATATTGTAGGGTCTATATGATATGAACATAGAAGTTATGGGTATATCTATCATACCATTTGATATATTGTAGGGTCTATATGATATGAACATAGAAGTTATGGATACATCTATCATACCATTTGATATATTGTAGGGTCTATATGATATGAACATAGAAGTTATGGGTATACCTATCATACCATTTGATATATTGTAGGGTCTATATGATATGAACATAGAAGTTATGGGTATATCTATCATACCATTTGATATATTGTAGGGTCTATATGATATGAACATAGAAGTTATGGATACATCTATCATACCATTTGATATATTGTAGGGTCTTTATGATATGAACATAGAAGTTATGGGTATATCTATCATACCATTTGATATATTGTAGGGTCTATATGATATGAACATAGAAGTTATGGGTATATCTATCATACCATTTGATATATTGTAGGGTCTATATGATATGAACATAGAAGTTATGGGTATACCTATCATACCATTTGAAGCCCCACCATTAGTAGATGACATCAGAGCAAGGTTTGTATTTCCAGATTTCCAGTTGAGGTTTGTCTTGTTCATTTTTTGTCGAGCCTGTGACTTTTGTCGCAGAAAGCTCGACATAGGGATAGTGATCTGGCGGCAGCGGCGTTAGCTAACTTCTTAAAAGCTTTATATTTTAGAAGCTATAAGACCTGGATGCTTCATACTTTGTATATAGATGCCTTATGTTATGAAGTTTCCGTCTGTCATATGTCCATTGTCCTTGACCTCATTTTCATGGTTCAGTGACTACTTGAAAAAAAGTCAACATTTTTTGTAATGTTAATTTCTTTCTTATTATGAGTAATAGGATAACTATATTTAGTATGTGCGTACCTTGCAAGGTCCTCATGCCCGTCAGACAATTTTCATTTGACCTCGACCTCATTTCATGGATCAGTGAACAAGGTTAAGTTTTCATGGTCAAGTCCATATATCAGATACTATGAGCAGTAGGTCTACTATATGTGGTATATGGAATGATTGTAAGGTGTACATGTCCAACTGGTAGGTGTCATCTGACCTTGACCTCATTTTCATGGTTGAGTGGTCAAAGTTAAGTTTTTGAGTTTTGGTCTTTTTTTCTAATACTATTTTGCAATAGGTCAACTATATTTGGTGTATGGAAATATTTTATGATGTATATGTCAGTCTCGCAGGTTTTATTTGACCTTGACCTCATTTTCACGGTTCATTTCTCAGTGTTAAGTTTTTGTGTTTTAGTTTGTTTTTCTTCAACTATAAGCAATAGATCAACTATAATTGTTGTATGGAAGGATTGTAACGTGTATATGTCTGTCTGGCAGGTATCATCTGACCTTGACCTCATTTTCATGGTTCATTGGTCAATGTTATGTTTTCATGGTTAAGTTTGTTTCTTAGATACTATAAGCAATAGGTCAACTATATTTAATGCATAAATTGATTTGTAAGGTGTACATGTCTGTCTGGCAAGGTTCATCTGACCTTGACCTCATTTTCATGGTTCATTGGTCAATGTTAAATTTTCTTGGTTAAGACTGTTTCTAAGAAACTATAAGCAATAGGTCAACTGTGTTTGGTTTATTGAATGATTGTAAGGTGTACATGTATTTCTCGTTTAGTTTATCTGACTTTGACCTCATTTTCTTGGATCATGTTAAGTTTATGTGTTACTTGTAGTAAAGCTTTATATTTAGGACTATCAACATAAAATCAATGGTTAGTAAAGAAGGCGAGACATTTCAGCGTGTGCACTCTTGTATTTATATTAAGGAGGTTTCTATAGACTAAAATTAGTGTGTAGTTTAGATATTAAGCTGTGTGTTTAGGTCAGTATAGCAAGAATCATTTTGTACATACTCTCTGAATATGTAAAACATTTAATTTTTCAGGCACTTAAGTAAAAGTGCTAATTAATAAAGGAGTAAGTTGGTAAGGACCATATTTGGACCCGATTATAAAGTTCAATGGGACAAGATAAAAAATGTTTCAAGTTGACTTAAAGACATATGGGAAAGTTATATAGAACTATTTCTGTCAGAGTTTTATTTTAAAGCGTTGATTTTTACATCCCAATAAGGTCAAAATAACGGATTTTGGCGAAATTTGATAAAATCAGCCGGATTTCAGCCAAATTTAGGACCAGGAAACATAGATTGCAGGCACCGACAAACAAAATATTCAAGTAAGACCTGTAAAATGTCATTACAAACATTATTTTCAAAGATCTTTTTGTCGACGTATGCGCTCTATGTTTTTTGTCCAGTAATGGACCCTCATCCAAACATCAAAGATGTGATGGATGTGGGTCATTATTTGAATAAGCCGTAAGGCTTTGAGGGTTTAATGTGAATATTTGTCAACAAATTAGCCACGTGTCTTTGCTATTTAAAGAAATAAAAGATTTCATGCACAGGTGATTACCAGCATGATATATAAGCCAATACATCCATGTCCCCGCTCTTTTTTAAAGAAATTCAATATAGTAAATGTATATGATTTGTGAGTTTAAATATGGGTGGGATATGGGAGGGAAATTAAACCCTCAAAGCCTTACGGCTTATTCAAATAATGACCCACATCCATCACATCTTTGATGTTTGGATGAGGGTCCATTATCTATCATAAAGCCTCCAGGCTTTTTCGTGTTTAATGTGAATCTTTAAAGATTGAACAAATCATATCAGCTAAAAAATAAAAAATCATTCAAAAATAAACATTTATTAACGAAAAGAATCCCAAAGTCATACAAGACTTAAATCACTGAAAAATGTCAATCACTTCAATCCAACATTATGAAAAAAAAAAAATTGTCCATTCCATCAGTGCATCTTGTCTACGAATCTTGGAATCAATGATCATTACCACTTCCTGTGATTGCTGCAATATAAATATATAATGTCATATAGAGTCTTATGCCAACACTGTATTCGAAAAGGAAACGGAACAATCTCTGTTATAAAATCTAAAGAAAGTTTTTGCATTTGTCCAATTAGCTGTCTTCAATACATCACTTGAAGATAGTCCTGAAGAATATGCTTTGGAGGTTGATGCTCCTCTGTATGAATGAGCAGTGAATACGGATGTGTCAATACCAGACAAGCTCAACACTTCCTTTAACCATCTTGCAATAGTTGAGCTTGTAACTTGTGTGTGTAGTTTATATGAAATTAATAAACTGTCAGATTTTCTGCTATTTTTTGTTCTTTCTATATATGATTTAAGTGTGTTCACAACACACAGCTTTTGATTTGTAAACCTATCTAATCTAATAAATTTCAATTTCTGACCTGGTTTTGATGTTTTTAATAGCTCATCTATTGTGAAAACTACGTAGTCACCAAAATCTGATAGTAATCTCAATTTAAGAAAATGTAGAGTTTGAACTCTTTGAGCTGTACATAATGCTAAAAGTGCTGTTAGTTTTAGAGTTAAATCTTTCAGAGAAAGATCATTTGTTGGCCACAAATTTGACAAAAATACCAATAGTTGGCCAACATCCCAAGTAAACGCATATTTTGGTGTAGGAGGAAATGCTCTAAACATACCTTTCATAAATCGAATTATTGTTGAGCTATTTTTCAAAATATCATTACCACAAACTGATAAGGTTTCAGAGATAGCTGCTTTATAAGAACCTATAGTATTATATGAAAGTCCATTTTGAGCTAAGTCATTTAAATAATCTAAAACTTCACTTTCAGATGGGTATAAGGGATCTGAACCCCATGTACTACACCAAATAATCCATTTATTCCAGTACAAGTTATATTGTTTGGAGGTTGATTTACTCCAAGACTGACAGATGATTTTGTGAGCTTGCTCAGAAATCCCTTTACATCTGAGGAAACGCCCAATATAGTACAGGCAACTAGAAAAATGTTGTCTTTTTCTCAATGGATGAAGACTGCCGTTGTGAACCAGACGTAATAAATTTTGTACATTTGGTAGCACTTTTGGTACAGCAGTCAATAAATTCAACAATTTTGGAAACCAACATTGAGTATTCCACATAGGAACTATTATTATAGCATTGCTCACCTGATCGTCTTTGATTTTCTCCAAAACTCTGCTGATTAAGCTGAAAGGAGGAAATAAATATGTATTAAAATTAGACCAAGAAATAGTCAGGGCATCAGTAGCTACTGCATTTGAATCTGGGAACCAAGAAACATATTCAGATAATTGCTTATTTAATCTGCTAGCAAACAGGTCAATATCAGGTGTAAAACAAATTGTACTCAATTTTTGAAATACCTTTCATGCAATTTCCACTCTGTTGAATCACTAAAATTTCTAGACATAAAATCTGCAGTGGTGTTTAATTTTCCTACTATATGTACAGTAGTTACATAAATATTTATATTCTCACACCAGAGCCAAATAGATTTTGATTCAAGAAATAAAGGTATAATTGAACCACCTTGATTATTTATATATGCAACTGTTGTGCTGTTGTCAGACTTAACACATAAATGAGTGTCGTGTAGATTGATACATAGACTCCTTAAAGCAAAATTTAATGCTTTGATCTCTAAAATATTAATATGCAAAGCAGATTCTTCAGCAGTCCATCTGCCACCTGTTGTCTCTTGTAAAAATTTTGCACCCCAACCTGATTTTGATGCATCAGTTTCAATATAGTAAGATATTTTTTCTGGTCTGATACTTTTACCATTTTAAGACGTAATGTTATTTTGCCACCATCTTATTTCTGAGATTGATTCTACTGATAAAGACATTTTATCATCAAAATTATCACCAGAAGCTGCAAGAGATTGAACTTTATCTCTAAGTACCTATAAAATAAAGGTGCCAACCTAATTGCATTTTTTGCTGATGTAAACAGACCAATTAAGTGAGCTACTGATCTAATTGATAATGAATTTGAAGTTAATATCTCTGAACAAGATTTAAAATTTTTTTCAATTTTGTCGTCAGGCTATAAATATACCTTGAAAGTAATAGAGTCAATAACATGACCTAAATATTCTATCCCTGTAGAGGGTACTAATGAGGATTTTTCATAATTTATATAAAACCCAACTTTTGAGAGCATGGTGATCAAAACACCAGCTTGAGATAGACATTTTTGATGAATTAGCTTAGATAAGTGAATCATCAATATAATGAAATGCTGAAATTCCTATCTTTCTTATATATGAAAATATAACGTTCATTAGTTTAGTAAAAACTCTTGGAGCTGATGAAATTCCAAAACATAAACAGTTGAACTGATAAAGTTTTCCTTTCCATTGAAATTTTAAATATTTTCTATATGATTCATCAATTGACACTGAAAAATATGCATTTTGGAGATCAAGTGACACAAAATATGAATTTTTCTGAACTGAATTTAAGACATTTTCTATAGTGTCCATTTTAAAATGATGATATTCAATAAAATGATTAAGTCTTTTCAAATTAATAACTGGACGAAAACTGCCATTTTTCTTTTTCACCAAAAATATATTAGATAAAAATTCTTTATTTTCATGCTTACATTCAGATATCGCGCCTTTTCTAACAAATCTAAAACTTCATCATCAACTATTGCATTTTGCATTTTACCAAAATCGATCACTTTAGGAGCAGTATACTGAAAAGGTTCTTTCCAAAATTCAATACGGTAACCCTGAATTGTTTCTAAAATCCATTTATCAGATGTAAGCTTTTTCCATTCATTCTTTTTTGTTTGCAAAGTACCTGCTTTAAATGAAACATTTACACTTACGTTTACATTTGAAATTTCCCCCTGTAAGACCCTCTTGGTCTTCTTTGGTAGCCTCTCTGGTAGCCTCCCCTCTTGGCTGGTACCATTGGGACGTCTGGCCCCTCATACTGGGCCTTCCTCTTGAGTTTTTTGACATCTGTGGTCGGTATTGATGGATGTTAGAAGCATCACTTATTTCCTTCATTCTTTTTCCTACATCATTAGGGAAAAGTTGTTCTATTGGGCATGTTGATGAACAAAGTTGTTGAAAGCGTTTGTTCACGTATGGTCTAATAAAATACCTTCTCTTGATATTCAACTCAAAAAATGTGTTACATGAGAGAGCTAAGGCCTGAGCCACATACTGTTTTGCCTTTGATAAGTCAATACGACAAGTTTTAAGCATTTCATTGAGATTAATCAGAGGAACAATAGCCATCCCCAATACTTTTTGAACGTCCTGAAGACTTTTATCGCGTTGTTGAATATTACTGAACAAGCAACTCCAGATTTCAGGATTTATCAAAGGAGGCACCAGACTTTTACAATTCACTGGAATTTGTGTTTCTTTTATGAAAGAAGATACGTCAGCTTTTTGCGTGCAGGCAGAAGTTACAAATTGTGAGGAGTTGTCAGATACCGCCTCTGAAAACTTCGTTTGGTCTTCAAAGATTTTAGGCATTTCAAAGCCTTGAACTTCAGAATTATCAATTACAAATTGTTCCGAAAGCTGATTATGATTGCTAAACACATCATCAATATTTAACTGCCTCTCGGGCACACCAACAGAATCAAAATCATATTCCGAGGCCTCATAAAATTGTTGATTTTCATCAATATCTGGTTTACATGTACCGGTCTTGCTAGTACTTGGAACTTCATCAGAAGTACGCTTAAAGTATTCTGATACCAATTGTGCAATTAAACTAGGATCAATTGAATTTTCTACATGCTTCTTTTTAGAGTTTGCTCAGACTTACATTTTTTCATGGGTGCTTTTCCTTTCAAATTTTTACCTGGACCTTTTTCTGGTCCTTTTTCCCCATCACGAACCCGACCTTGTGGTTCCTTTGCTTTTACTTCAACCTTTTTCTTACACTCTTTTTCATTCATTTTTCGGTCATTTTCAAAACCTGAAAAACTTTCATCAAGTTCGTTCTCTGAGTCAAACAATTTAACTATTTCTGTGGTGTCCAGACCAGATTTTTCACCTTCACTCTCAGACATAACCAAACTTATATCACTATATGGCCGAGCCATCGCCAACGGTTAACAAAGTTGAAATATTAAAAATGGAATAGAAAGGTTCTTCGATTCTTACTTCATGTGGCCTTTGTGACAAAAAAGCGCAGGGACATGGATGTATTGGCTTATATATCATGCTGGTAATCACCTGTGCATGAAATCTTTTATTTTTTTAAATAGCAAAGACACGTGGCTAATTTGTTGACAAATATTCACATTAAACACAAAAAAGCCTGGAGGCTTTATGATAGATAATCAATGGTAATTTACACATTTTCATTGTTTTTTTCGTGGAAAATCAAAATGAGTACTCTTTGTGACGTCATGAATAAAATGCAGGAACTTAAATTTTCAACAAAAAGAATTATTTCCTATCTAGTCACTGTATTAGCTATGATTCATTGTGATATTGGTCAATCAATCCTAATTTGAAATTTAAGCTTAAAAAGGGGGCCATTTTAGTGCCTTATCGAACCTACTCCTTTATGTTAATGTTAAAAACATTTCTAGAGATAACATTGTAAAGTTGAATAGAATTTTTTACACAGTGTTAGCATATATGAAATATGATTTTCACTATGTTATCCAGTGTGTATAAGTCAAACCACATTGGTTGTCCCATGTTAGGAAATGGGAAATTATTGGTTCAATCCACAGTCTGGCCAAAGACTTTCAATATATTATTTATTGCTTTTGCATTAAGCAAGTAGACCAAATACAGTTGTGTAAGAATTGACTAAACTTCCCTTTAAATTTTGGTAACATGACTTTTATTGTGCACTGTCACAGAACATGCTTTGGAAAAAAATAAATTATTTTTAATATATTTTAGCATTGACCAAATGTTATTATGTTTTGATTTAAGGTAATGATATAGTTTTACTATTCCTTTGTCTTATACTGTCAGTGTGTCTTTCTACATGTTCATTGCTAGATTCAAGGTAATGATATAGTTTTATTTTACTATTCCTTTGTCTTATACTGTCAGTGTGTCTTTCTACATGTTCATTGCTAGATTCAAGGTAATGATATAGTTTTACTATTCCTTTGTCTTATACTGTCAGTGTGTCTTTCTACATGTTCATTGCTAGATTCAAGGTAATGATATAGTTTTATTTTACTATTCCTTTGTCTTATACTGTCAGTGTGTCTTTCTACATGACCCCCAAGGGTGACTGGGGAATAGAAGTATGGTCACCATTGGTCTTCCTCCGACCAGCAGTAAAACCCTTGCTAAAGTGGGGCGTCCGTTTGGCTGTGCGGGATGTACAAATTTGCAGCCACGTCCGGTCAGAATGGGGACGTTAAATCCGATGCCTCGTGTAAAGAGAGTGCCACGCTCTTTGCACGTTAAGAACCCTTGCAACAACTCTTTGAGGGGTCCGTAGGTGACCTGTTGCAAGGCTAAATTTCTGTCCCTATCCAATATACCCTCATTTCCCGTGGCAGTCAAAATTTCTCCGACCTTAATCACGGAAGCCCCTATTACAGAACCTACCAATTGTATGTATTGTTAATTTGTTCTCGTCCTGAATATGCATGAAATATTTGCCACTGGACGTTAAGCAACCAACAATCAATCAATCAATCTTTCTACATGTTCATTGCTAGATTCAAGGTAATGATATAGTTTTACTATTCCTTTGTCTTATACTGTCAGTGTGTCTTTCTACATGTTCATTGCTAGATTCAAGGTAATGATATAGTTTTATTTTACTATTCCTTTGTCTTATACTGTCAGTGTGTCTTTCTACATGTTCATTGCTAAGGTTTAGTTTTATTAGTAGGTAGTACTTAAAGACATGCTTGACTCTTTGTTTCAGTGAAGTAATGGCGTCACCATTAATTGGGTTTAGACCCAAAGAAAAAGTAGGTCAAATAGTAGATATATTAAAGACAGAAAATATGTGTGGTTTCCCTATAACAGAATCACCAGAAGATGTAAGTAATATTTGTTTGTTGTATAACAATAATTCTTCCTTTGTTTGTAATTAAAATTATAGAATAAGATATTTTTTTTCTGCCTTGGACTACATGTGTTAGTTGAGAACTAATCAGTTCAAAGTCATAGCTCGCTGTGTACATAGGTTCATCTCGTTGATTAGTTAAAAAAATACAAACCATGCTGTTATGTTGAAATAGTTTGTAGGCAGGGTTGAATACTTCTTTCTGTATATGTATCATCACTGTCATTTCATATGAGGGGGGTGGGGTGGAAACTAAAGAGAACAGAGGGCAAACTATGATCATAACTGAAAAACAGAAGTGAAAGATACAGGACATTCAAACTCCTAAGTGGAGAACAAACTGACATTGCAATGACAAAAAACCAAAAACAACCAAAAGAAAAACAACAGAATACAAAACAAAACATAGAAATCTAAAGACTGAGCAACACGAACCACACCAAAATCTGGGATGATCTCAGGTGCTACGAAAGGGTAAGCAGATCCTGCTCCACATGTTGCACCTGGCATGTTGCTCATGTAAGTACAAACCAAATGATAAGTCTAATTCGGTAGGTACCATTATAGGAAAAAAGAACAAGATTTTGATGATGAACTTCATACATGTGAAATTAAATAACTAATTCTGTCTTTCATAAGATTTTCCTATGAATGGTTTACAGAATTTAGTTCATATCATTTATAGGAGCCTGGCAGAGTGAAGTTAAAAGGTTTGATACTAAGAGAACAGTTAATAGTTATATTGAAGAAAAAAGTAAGTATCCTCATGTTTAAGTGCTAAGATATAAGGGTACTAAATTAAAACCTGTGTTTGAAGATAGAATATAAGAATATCTTGTCAGTTGTCTATTAATTGTACAAATGATTGATTGATTGATTGTTGTTTGCTTGACGTCTAAATTTTTTGAGTATTAAGGATGAAAACAAATTAACAATTACTACAATAGGTAGGTTCTGTACAGTAGTTTGACCAGCTTGAAGGATGGGAAATTTGGACTTACGCTTGAAAATGAGGGTATATTGGATAGGCACAAAACTTTTTCCTTGCAACAGGCCACTTATGGACCCCTCGGAGAGTTGTTGTAAGGCTTGTTACACTTGCAGAGAGCATGAAACCACCCTATATGGGGCATAAGATTTGTTCCCATTCCTACCAAACTGCATCCAACACTGTCAAATGGACTCCCCACTTCAGCAAGGGTTTACTGCAGGACAGGAGGAGATTAGGGATAACAGTATTTCTATTCCCATTCAACCCTTGGGGTTACTTGTACAAATGAAAGATGTGAGGTAAATATCACTGTCTATGTATTTAGTGGTAGGGATAATACTTACCATGTATTTAGTGGTTGGGACAAGCTGACTGAATGGGTTCCTATTTCAAGCTTCATTATATATTCTGATGTCAACATCATTTATTAAGGAATGTTATGTTTGAAATAGTGTAAAAGGATGGAGTACTGGATGTCTCAGCTGCTCACCCCACCACTATCATGATCTAATTCAGTTTAGGAGTTTCCTATACCAAAATATGGCCTTAGCCATTTATGCTTATATCAGTTTGTTAATTTCACATCTTGAAAAAGACTAGACATAATTCCAACTAACTTGCACAGATTTTCCCAGTTTTAAATTTTATCTGAATCTACTTGTAACTCACATACTATTTCAGCCAAAATGAAACAGAATAACATCAGTAGGTCCTAAGGTAAGTAGCTTTTTAACCACTTATCCAAATTCTCTACATGCATTGCAAGATTCACATTTTAAGTTCATATTTTTGCAGATTTTTGCTCCAGAAGGGCTTCCACAACCAAAAAGTATTACCATAGCAGATTTCAGAAATTTTTATCCACTGTATTTGAAAATAAAAGTAAGTTTGTAAAGCCATATCAGTTGCTATTTCACACATTTCAGTGTGTGTGATTTTTCTTTAAAACCAGTAGTGTTGAAGTGTTTCTGTGTAACATAAAAATGCAGATTCTTTGAAATTTGTATAAAATCTTGGCTCATGGATTAATTCTTTGTTGTTCATTTTAAGCATGGGTTAAAGGTTTTAGGTTGTAAAGTTATGAAAGTCCATTTAAAAATCTCTGTAAAGCTTTACTGAGCAGGTATTAAACATTAAACCATTATATTGTAGACATTAAAGAACCTGACATATTATGCAGTTGATACTATGAATACATCATAGTTGAGTAGATCTGTTGTTTTTGTCTTGGTGGTGACGAAAGTCGTAGAAGGCGAGACATATAGGTATTGCTTTTCCGGCGACTGCGTTGTTATCATTGTCGTCAACAATTGTTAAGTTTTCTGCTTAAGTTAGTTTGATAGGAACTACTTGTAATAGATCAATGATATTTTCTATAGAGTTGCATTACCATCTGGACATATCAGTTTGACGACTATTACGAAGCCCTGCCCTTAGGTCATGGTCCAGTGACTTTGAATTAATTAGCAATTTTCAGTGTTAAGTTTTCTGCTTAAGTAAGTTCGAATAGACAACAATGATTTATAAGTTACATTACTGTCTGTACATCTCAGTTTGTTGACCATTTCGAGGCCCTGCCCACTAGTTCAGCGACTTTGAATTAATTAGCAGTGTTGCTGTTCTTCAGATAGTCTTTTTCTGAATTTTATGCCGACAGGTGAGACATATCTCTGTGTCAACAGTTTATTTTTTTAAACAAATGTGTTTTTAGGATTCTTGATATTGAAGGGTTTTATTTTTTTTTATTAACTTTTAAGATTAATGAAAAGCTTCATGAGCTAACTTAAGAATGGGCATTTGAAAAAGTTCTTGTCTCCATTGAATTTAATATTGTATGAATAATAACACATAATATAATATACTTGTGCAATTATTTGATTTTCATTAAATATGAGTAATGCATTTTGATATGTTTTATTTAGGATATAGCCATATCAGAAGAAGAGAGAAATTACATGATAGATCTTAGACCATTTTATAACCCAACACCACACACCATTGAAAAGGTACAGTAAAATAGTGTGCAATTTTATACTTTTGCTGTCTGTTGTTGAGGACCATATATGTTGCCATCTAGAGGATAATTTGTGTTTTTTGGTTGCTGTCTCATTGACGTCTACCCCACATCTCCATTGATTCATACTTATAAGATTAGGTCACTGTTATTAAAAAGAATATTTTAAAATTAATGTTAATAAGTTCTCTAAAAATTTTTAGTATTTCTCAATTAAATGCTATGAAAATCTAATGTAATGTTTAAATTATCCTAAAATTGGAGGATCTTCAGTTTTCGTGATTTTTAATATGCCCATTCCAATGTCTTGGATAAAAAAATACACTTGGCCTAAGACATCCTTGTAGATACTATTATACACCCAATCATGGAGTGAGTGGTATACTCTAATGACTATTCATCTGTATGACTTTTGTCATATTTTACTCATTTGTATTAAGGAATGATTTTATATTTGGTCCTTTTAATATTGTGTTGTACCTTGTAAGTGATTTTCAGATCAGCCACTTCTGATGATACTTTGAATTTATATTAAACCACTAAATATGGAATTTTCATCACGGTCTATAATAAAGTGGGGTATACTTTGCAAGACATTGTGTGCCAATTCTTCATTAAAATTCAAATTGCTTTTGGGAGGTGTATCAGTTTCCAACAAACATATTACTCTGGATATGTATGTATAATATCTCAAAAGGGTGTTTTTCACAGATTTTTTAGGTAATGCAAAGCCTATTTTAAGACTCATAGGAAAACTATTTTTTTCTTCCAATAATGTTTGCTCTAATACAGTACTAGTGCTGGGTTAGATAGTTACACATGTGTTTTAAATTGCCTTGAAAAAATAAACTTTTTTTTCCAGATGGTGCAATTATTTATTTTAGTTACTTTTGCAACAGCAGAAATGTTTTCCTGTTTAATTATATAATTTTAGCTCAACTGTCCGCTCCAACTGTTTTCTTGCAATAACTTCAAAACCATTCAACAATAGCTTTCCACATT
Organism: Mytilus coruscus; assembly: GCA_017311375.1. Lineage (NCBI taxonomy): Eukaryota > Metazoa > Mollusca > Bivalvia > Mytilida > Mytilidae > Mytilus > Mytilus coruscus. The sequence goes on from CM029600.1 coordinate 26,493,819, forward strand.
TTACATTGTTATTACTTATGACAAAATGGTGGTCAAGTTTGACAGTCTCTTGTAACTTTTGAAAGACCAAAAATCATATTCCTTTTGTTATCTCACGAATTACAACATTTCTCAACTTTCAGTTGAAAGAAGAAAACAATTGGTTGCAATCACTCTCTAGATTTCTAACTTGATATTGATTTTCATTTTCCAGACATTTTCTCTGCCAAAAGTATTTAATGTATTCAGAGGTCTAGGATTGAGACATTTAATTGTAACAGATGATAAATTGACTGTAAGTAAAATCATATTTGTTGGGAAATTTTATACCTATAATATTTTGCGGATAAAACACATCTATACTACTAAAGGAAGAGACCGATTTCATTGAGCTGCAACTCCTCTGAAATCATACAAAGTCAGAAATATTTGTGATATGACCTATACATGTAGTGTTTTGTACTTCCTAAATTTGTCTTTGAAACAATCTTCTTTCCACAGAAAATGCCAATTTTTGAGAAAATATCCAAATTCAGAGACCGCTATCGATCTGTGTCTTATACACTTTCACGCATGCTCAGTGGAGGTACTGTCCAACAACTTGGTTCACACCCAACTCTCACCACTCAAACATTCTCAATAATTATTACAACTTGCATCACTTTATCAAACTCACACCACTAAAAAAAAAAATATAACAAACTCAAAGAAGTGTGTTTAACCATTAGATTGTTTCCGTCTTCTCTTAGTAAATTCCTCCTTTCTTGGAGCACCTGTGTAACACAGAGACAGAACTCTTACCACTCGAAAAAAAAAATACTACAAACTCACACCACTGAAGAAATGTTTTAAATCATCAGAGAGTTCTAGATTGTCTACTTTTCTGAGTTATTTCCTCCGTTCTTGGAGCATCTGTATCACACAGACACATAACTTGACTCGCGCCTTTCAAAAAAAAAAGAAATACTACAAACTAGCACCACTGAGAAATGTTTTAATCATCATTGTTCTACGTTGTCTTCTTCTTCTTAGAGTTATTTCCTCCGTTCTAGGAGCACCTGTGTAACACCAAGACAGAAGCTACTAATTGGACATTCAAATTCCTACGGAAGAAGAACTGACAAACTAATAAAAACTATCAACATAATACATCAGTGCATAAAAACAGTTTGAGAAACATGAACCAAGCTGTTTATCACCATAAAAATTTCATGTAGTCTTCAAGCCTCGCTGGCGCGGGTTTTTTCTAGTATTTTAAATTTGGACACAGCTGAAAAATAACACAACTGTCCTGGATACAAGAATTTGTCACTACTTTAAACTCCTTGACCTCATTTTTCGTGGTTCAGCTTTTGCTTTTACTGAGACACTTTCTCGCTTTTATGAAAAATGGGACAACTATAATTGGTTTATAGAGTCATTACAAGGTCTACATGTCAGTCATACAGGATTCACCGACATTGACCTCATTACATAGATTAATATAAATGTTTAGTTTTCGTGGTCAATATAAAAATAAGAAGATGTGGTATGATTGCCAATGAGACAACTGTCCACCAGAGACCAAAGGACATGGAAGTAAGCAACTATAGGTCAACATACGGCCTTCAACAATGAGCGAAATCCATACCTCCCAGCAAACTGTAAAATGCCTGAAATGACAAAATGTAAAATGATTCAAACGAGAAAACTAACTGCCTGATTTATGTACAAAACAATAAATAAAAAAACAAATATGATATACAGCATCAAGCAATAACCCCTGAATCACAGGCTCCTGACTTGGGACAGGCACATGCAGGCTGGGTAATATATTTTTGCGGTTCCCCCAACCTGGGATTTAGTGGTGTAACAGCACACCATAAGAACAAACAATAAGTCCATTTCTCAGATACTATAAGCAGTAGGTCTTCTATATTTGGTGTATGATTGTAAGGTTCACATGTCCATATATTGGGATTCATCTGACCTTGACCACATTTTCATGGTTAATTGGTCAGTTTTTCAAATACTATAAGCAGTTATCCTATTTGGTGAACTGAATGAATGTTAGGTGTACATGTCTCTAGTAGGGTTCCTCTGCAGGGTTGGCAAGAACCTGGGTTTTATGAGTATTGCCCAGCCCAGTGGGAAATATTGGGAAAACCCGGGTTTTACTGGGTTTTACTGGGTAATTCTGGGCAATACTGGGTAATATAAAATACTGGCCTGAATTTTAAAGAGGATCAAGTGATCAAACACAAATGCAATACATTTAAGGTATTAATAAACATATTTTGATTTATAAATAAGGTTTCTTGTTTGAGAGTCTTATAATACAAGTGTATACATTTGAGAAAGTCTTATTCTAGCAACTCTGAGAAAAGTGTACATCAAGACACATTAGACAAATATTAATGGAAAAAGCCTTTCTCAATAATTCTAAAAATCCAATGAATCACCCTTCTGTCTATATTGGTCAAACTGTAAACATAAAGCCAAAGAATTCATTGTTTTTCAAATATATATAACTAATAATAAGAATTAACAATTTAAATATACATATAAGAAAAATGACTTTTACATAATTTACATGTACATCATTAATTAATAAGTAATTATTCAGATTAGAACACATATGTTAATATAACAATAATGAGCCTTTTCATTTCTTTAGGGGTTAATGACATGACCAAGTAGGGCGTTTATTTAGCTATATGATTGCATAGCAATTTAAATTTATTTACCTAAACACTTTAGATTATTGAAACAATGCTTGGAAGGTATCCTAAAATGTGCAAATCTTGTATTCTGCCTAAATAATTACACATTTCTGGGAGTATTGCCCAGTACGGGAAAACCCGGGTTTTCCCACCTGGGTTTTCCTGGGCAGGCAATACTTTGCCAACCCTGTTCCTCTGACCTTGGCCTCATTTACATGGTTCATTGGTCAATGTTGTTTCCAAGGTCAACTATTTTTGCTGTATGGAATGATTGTAAGATGTAGAAATATGTTTGGCAAAATTCAATATGCCTTGACCTCTTCTTCATAGTTCATTGATCATGTTAATTTTTTATGATACCTGTAGTAAAACCTTTATTTCCAAAACTTTCGACATCAAATTCAATCATGATCAGTAAAGCAGGTGAGACATTTCAGCATGTGCATTCTTGTTAAACTTCATCAAGTAAACAATTATTTCATTTTATTTCCAGCCTTTAGGGATGATAACAAGAAAAGATTTAGCCAAATTTAGAGCAGGTACAAAAAGAGGTCTGGTCAAAATAGAACATCTGAAGATCCAAGACAATTGAGAAAAAAGGACGGCAAATTATATTTGTTTATCAAGTTAATATTATATAGGCTATTGGGTTGTTGATATATAATACTGCATGAAACATACACATTGGGGATTTCCTATTTTCCTATTTGTGTAAACTGTATAATGAAAGAAAGTTTATAAGTATTTGAAAAATATTTTAAAGAAATCCTTTGACTTTATTGACAAGCATAAATAATCTTCAGTAAAGTCAACTGCATCTATATTTCTCAAGTGATCAAAATTTATTTTAAGATCATAAAACACTTTATAATGGTTAAGATGTGAATTAAAAAAAAATGATTTAATCATTCTATCACTTTTCACAGGTCAGTTGTCTTATTATAAGATTGAAAGGAAAATGTATAGTATGAAACTTAATTTCATAGTTTGGGCAGGGAAAGGGGAGGGGTGGGACTTCAGAAAATGTAAAAAAAATATTGCAAAACAATATTATTTTTTAACTATTAGATATTGCATTTTATAACAGAGCTTAATTATCTAAATTAAAGGAAATATGTAGCTTTATTTTATGATGATATTGGACAAGTTATGACAAAAGACACACTTCATAAGTGATATAAAATTTCAACATAACTTATATTTTGAAGGAATGTTTTCTTTTTTCCCAATTTTTGATGCCTGAGCTATTTAAGTTAAGGGCAAACAGTAATGTGTTCTAAAGAAAGATAATTGCAAATAGATGTTTGTCGTAAGTAAAGTATTGTCATGGTAATATTACATTGTTAATGTCATTGTAGCAGATAAAGTGAATCTTGGTTTATAAGATATTAGTTAAGTCTTGTTAGGTTGTTATTTATATGTTTTGATGTGTGTTTAAAGTATTACATTTTTTTGCTATTTTTTTTAAGAATCTCCTATTTAGTTTTAAGAGTTTATAGGTATGTTAAAATACCAGTAGTAGAATTTTGCACAAAATTATTCAGTTCATATCGATCATTGATAAATTTGGAAATAATTATAATGTGTATGCTTGGACACAGTTAATTTATTAATTGATACGATTTAGTTTAATATATTTGTTGTTAGGGTTTTTGAATAAATCTGTGTTTTGAAGTTTGATAATTACCTTACATGCAACTTTTGGGTCAATATGTTATCATCATATCATAACTGAAGATTTTGGGAATACATCAATAAAATAACAACCCAGTGGTGTAACAAAACACTTGCAGTGGTCATCATAAGGTCCTCAATCATGTACAAAAAATTGAAGTAGTGACATTATATGGACATGCCCTACTAAATTTCAAATCTAAAAAGAGATAGAATACTTGATGGGTTTATGATTTTGTGTATATTTTACATAGCAGAAATAGAATGCAGTAAATTGGCAGATAAGATTGGGATTATTGGATTAAATGGCGTACACTATATATTTAAACATATCATTATTATATATTGTTTAATACTGTTTGTTTACTTATATTGTATATTTATTTAAGGACAACAGTATTGTTAGCATGTAGCAAACTTTAACCAATGTTAGCTTACAAAGTTTTTTTGTTGCATGTATTTGTGTTCAAATCCAACATAAATGTATCTTTTATGTTTAGTATGTTTTGACTTTTCGTTTCAATATTATCTTCAGACACCAGGGTTCTCGGTCATATAACTTTACTCAGTACTCGGAGTACAAAATTTGTGCTCGAAACACCAAATCAAGGATTTTGATTGGTTGATTTCTGAATCTGAGTACGAAAATCGTGCTCGAAATTTTTATGACGGCAAGGCCTTAACTCACATGTTGTTTCCTTAAACTATAATAGAAGTTATCTCCATGTGATAAGCTACACCTGAGTTAAGAAAAGTATTTGGAAATATTTTAACACCGTCTCGTTATTACATAAGGACTTACATTAAAACATACATGGTACCCAGGGAAGGCACTTTGAAAATAGGGTACCATCTATAGAGAAAAATTTGAGAATTTTTCTTATATCTTCACTGTATAAAATAGTCTTAACCCAACCCATAGATGATTTAGAAGTAGTTCTCTGGGCCCCATACATGTTTTTTATGGAACAGTCCTAATAGGTTAGGCAAATATATTATCATGCTTTTGAAGTCTGTACTAAAATGGTGTGTAAATGTAAAAGAAACCAGAATATATTTTAAATAACATCGAAGTAAAAATAAGAATCGCCCAAAACACACCATTCAAAAGAAACACCAAGTACTAAAAAATAGATTAGATTTTGAATGAGGTAGATTTTTGTATTCGATTCATATCAGATATTTTAATTTTTTGGGTACTCTTTATGGTTTGGTTAAAACTGTATAATTAGAAAAATTTCACTGTAGTAAAATAGTTTTCTACTGACACTATGCACATGTTCTTGAACTCAGGGTATTAAGTTCATGTTAATTCCATTCATTAGTTAGTTATAGGAATGTATGTCGTTGTAATCTTCTACAGTCAGTGGTAAGGACAATACATATAACAGAAAGAGATTTACTTCTTATAAAGGAAAAACAGTTCACAATGGTCTTAGTGCTTTTAATGAAATATTATTGTAAACTAAATATTTAGAATGAATATATTTTAAAATTAAGGAGGATAAATCTATGAAAGAAAATATTCATATTACTATTATGAAAACTATTTGTAATAACCTCCAGTACACAAACCTTGTGTATAAGTTAGTTCAGACTACAAACCCATATTTAACCACTTGTTCACATTCCAGTACAACTGTGTTTTTCCACTTGTTATTTATGTGGACTGATTCTAATTAATGTACATTATCATTACTCATACATTGTACTACTATAAACACATTTTTCATTGGTACCTTTTTTCATGTTTAGCTCCTAGCTAAAGGAGTAAGTTTGGTAAATGCCATATTTGGCCCGAATGATAAGTTCATTGTTTCAAGATAAAAAAAAGTTGATGAAAAGACATGAAAGAAAGTTTCATAGAAGCTTTTTTTTTGTTAAACTTTTCTGACAAAGCATTGACATTGACATTCACACCTCAAATAGCCCAAAAATAGAGATTTTGGTTAAAGTGACTGAATTGTCTGGATTTCAACTAAATTTAGTCCTAGAAAACATAGACTTTGACAAACTAAATATTTAAGTCTGATATGTTAGTTGTTATAACAAACACAATGTTTAAAAATCTTTTTTGTTGATACATGAGCTGTGTTTCCAGTCCTATAAAACAAACACAATGTTTAAAAATCTTTTTTGTTGATACATGAGCTGTATTTCCAGTCCTATATAACAAACACAATGTTTAAAAATCTTTTTTGTTGATACATGAGCTGTGTTTCCAGTCCTATAAAACAAACACAATGTTTAAAAATCTTTTTTGTTGATACATGAGCTGTGTTTCCAGTCCTATAAAACAAACACAATGTTTAAAAATCTTTTTTGTTGATACATGAGCTGTGTTTCCAGTCCTATAAAACAAACACAATGTTTAAAAATCTTTTTTGTTGATACATGAGCTGTGTTTCCAGTCCTATATAACAAACACAATGTTTAAAATCTTTTTTGTTGATACATGAGCTGTGTTTCCAGTCCTATAAAACAAACACAATGTTTAAAAATCTTTTTTGTTGATACATGAGCTGTGTTTCCAGTCCTATAAAACAAACACAATGTTTAAAAATCTTTTTTGTCGATACATGAGCTGTGTTTCCAGTCCTATAAAACAAACACAATGTTTAAAAATCTTTTTTGTTGATACATGAGCTGTGTTTCCAGTCCTATATAACAAACACAATGTTTAAAAATCTTTTGTTGTTGAGCTAGTCCTATAAAACAAACACAATGTTTAAGTCTTTGTTTAAAAATCTTTTTTGTTGATACATGAGCTGTGTTTCCAGTCCTATAAAACAAACACAATGTTTAAAAATCTTTTTTGTTGATACATGAGCTGTGTTTCCAGTCCTATAAAACAAACACAATGTTTAAAAATCTTTTTTGTTGATACATGAGCTGTGTTTCCAGTCCTATAAAACAAACACAATGTTTAAAAATCTTTTGTTGATACGATACATGAGCTGAGCTGTTTCCAGTCCTATAAAACAAACACAATGTTTAAAAATCTTTTTTGTTGATACATGAGCTATGTTTCCAGTCCTATAAAACAAACACAATGTTTAAAAATCTTTTTTGTTGATACATGAGCTATGTTTCCAGTCCTATAAAACAAACACAATGTTTAAAAATCTTTTTTGTCGATACATGAGCTATGTTTCCAGTCCTATAAAACAAACATAATGTTTAAAAATCTTTTTTGTCGATACATGAGCTATGTTTCCAGTCCTATAAAACAAACATAATGTTTAAAAATCTTTTTTGTCGATACATGAGCTGTGTTTCCAGTCCTATAAAACAAACACAATGTTTAAAAATCTTTTTTGTTGATACATGAGCTGTGTTTCCTATAAAACAATTAAAATTAACCTGTTTTCATTGAATTTTTGTTGAAAATAAAATAATTGTGCAATTTGTTACATCATGAAAAGATCCTTGAATTAACATAGAACTATTAGCTATTTACCTTATCATATTTATTTTGCATTTTCTGTCTGTTTATATATCTACTGAAAGATTCTTGATATATACCTATTTACTTATATATATATGAAAACTGATGTATACATCAGTGATAATTTAAAACAATATTTTTGATTCATTTCTGAATTCAGAAGGTGAAGGTTATTATACCATATTATGTGTAAATGTGTAATTATTACCATGATATGCAAAGATGATGTTATACATCAGTAGTAATTGAAAACAATATTTTGATTAATTTTCTGAATTTAAAAGGTGAAGGTTATACCATATTATGTTTAAATGTGTAATTATTACCATTTTGAAATTGTACCCAAAATATGCAAAAGAGAAGTAATTATGGTCTTTATCTTAGTTAACTTAGTTTTTTACTTTTTCTTGTATTTTATTTTGTTGCTCCAAACATTTCTTCTCTTAAATATTTGTAAGTGAAGTAAGTAACAGTGACATGCATTACAGATTTTTAACAAGAAGTTATATATTGTTGATAAGTATGGCAAAAAAAAAAAGCACATCAAAGATACTAAGCTTATCTTTGTAAACCAGACACGCTTTTTGTCCACAAAAGACGCATCAGTGATGCTTGAATAATTTAGTTCTAATGTTTTCTGGTAGCTGCAAAATCATCAAATATTGGCATCACACGTGTATTACTAAATGTGCATACTTTTGCAAGAATTAGAAATGGTACCATGAATAATTTTTTTTTTCACCTTGTTCTTTGTTTTCAATTTTATGCAGTATAAAATCACTATGTTATTCCTTGTTTAAACCTTATCTGTGATATTTGAATCAAATTGACATGTTTTGTAAATCCTGTTATTAGTTAGTCCCTGTTTTTGTGATGGAGTTAATGTTAACCATTGGAATATACTGTTTTGCAAGTTTTATCATTTTAGTTTATAGTGATTGAAAAATAGCAAAACTCTTAAAATTCAAGGTAGGGTAAATAACAGAATATGTCCAAATATGATGTATGAATTAAAACATATCTTGTTTCAATATATATTTTTCATTTATTTACATTGCTCCAAGCTGATCATTCTTAATTATCAGTGTTTCTATAGCTGATACCTATTTACATTGATAACTTTAATTCAGGACTCTAGTTCTTTTTTTAGAGGATTGTGATGCAATCTATTGTGAGGTGTAAAAACAGTAATTTAAATCTTAGATTTCAGTGCATATAAAAAAATCAAGATGGCTGCCATCAGGAACACATTTTAACATAAAAGGACTTGAATACAGTTTCTTGTTAAATCTTGTTTCTTTTTTAAGTTTTATGATACATTGGAGATTATTGCACAACTAATTCATGGCAGTGAGGGCCATATTGCAGTTTATGGGCGAAGTAGTCAACTCCTGAAAAGTAAATTGACTGAAGTGAAGTTGAGGTCTATATATATTTTTTTTAAGAAGATGGCAGAACATTCCATAAACTACCATCTTGCCTTCAGTATGAAAAACTATTTGTTATTAGTGGAGTTGCAATAAAGTCATATTCAGCTTGTAATATGATGAATGTTGTACAGACATTAAAAATTTGGTTTCCAGATAAAATCTTTTCAAAAATCTTTTTTTTTTATCAACATTATTTGATAATGCCCCATGAGATGAGGAAGAACCCTATTTATTTTTGTTTCAAAGGTCAAACTTTATATCTAAAAGTATTTATGTACAATAATGCCTATTCGTGACCTAACAGTAAAATAAAATAATTAACATACTGTTCTGGTCAAGAGCTGACAAGTCATAAGTATAATATATCAGGATATATTGGTCCTTCATACCTGTAATTTTGGACATGTTAAAAAATCAAATTACTTTTTTTGATCTTTTAGAAGCGGTGCATCATTGTACACAAATGCTTTTAGCTATATATGTACCAGATGAACTGTACAAACTTCTTTTCCGTATCAATAGCATTCAAATTTTCATCAGAATAATCTGTAAATAAATTTCAGTGATGTCTAACAAAGGGCATTGATTGCTACTTTTATATGATTTATTTGTTTGTTTGTTGAAACATGATTTGACATCAAATTATAAAACATTTTTGTTGACATTAAATTATTATCCAATTTGTTTGTGTCCATTTTATTATTCACCATGCAAACTTATAGTTTCAGCAATTGTGACTATCATAGCTAGCTTTTGAAAGTGATCCCATAGTCATTCCACCTAAAATTGGTCATGTTCAGTTTAAATTGTCTGATGGTTTAAGAGCATATGATACAGGAAAGAAATCAATTTTATTATGTACTATCGGAATAAGAAATAATAATGTACCTTCATGATTTACTTTTCGATTTATTTCAATTTAAAATTTGAAATGTGTCATATAAAAGTACAAAATTTACTTTTTCCAAATTTTTCCTGACAACTAAAAAATGGGAAAAGTTTAGCTTGATTTATAACCCTTGAAGTCATTCCCTTACAGGATTATTTTTTTGTGAAATCATAGAATAATTGGTAATGAAAAGCTGTATCAATATTTTCTGCCAATACAAACGCATACAGAAAAAAACCTACCCTTGATTTTTTTCTTGCAATCATGGTATAACAGTTTTGAAGCATTACAAAGGTGATTAGAAGGGGAAAAAATGGGGGTCCAAGTGGTAATTTTTAGTTAGAAATATAAAAAGCCTAGATTTCTAAATGCTGGAGATCCAATTTCCCTTGTTTGGCGTTGAATTACGTCACAGTGTACTTTTGATGTAACATCGTTGTGCAGATATTCCTGTTGTATAGCAATATTGTCACAAGTTAATTACCAAAATATGATTTTATTTCACTAATTACTTTCATGAAATAATGTATTGTAATAATGCTACCAACATTTAGTCCAACTTATGATACACAAAATGATATTGAATACTAGTACTTAATGGTCACTAAGGCAAACCTTATGTATTTTAAGTCTTGAAAATAATACGAAATTGGCTCTCAACAACAATCCTTTATTTACTAGTGGGGAAAAAAACCAAAGGAGGTCAGTTGGTCCTTCTGTCCTATCTTGTTAGCGCTCTCATGTGTACAATTCTTGCCAGATTTTTAGGAAACTTATATCATAGGTTTATATCAGCAATGTCTAAATCAGTGTCGATCAATTATTTTTAAAAGAGTTATACCCCTGGAAATATTAATTATATGGTAAATTGCATTGTTAGCGATCTCATGTCTACAATTCTTGCCAGATTTTTTTCAAATTTATATCAAAGGTTTATATCAGCAATGTCTCGGATAAGTTCGAAAATCAGTTCCGATCTAATATTTTTGATTCAGCCATGCTGGATCTATGTGATCACTCTGTTTTTGGAGATGGTGCAGAATACTAAGTTGAAGACATATCATGAAACTAATTATGTGTTTTTATGATTTGCAGAATCTTTCTACACCATTTTAATCATCAACTGCCAACTTTTGACATGCTATTTGCCCTTAAATTAAGAAAAGATTGGTCGAACAACCCTTTTATTTTAGATATACATACACTTGCATATAGTTCCTTTCTTAATCAAAATTTAAAATGATTTACTATTTATGAATTAATTTGAAAAAGTATTTTAACATCAATTGAATCAGTTGATAAGAATTTTGAAAGTATCATATTAGTATATTATGCTTGTGTAAATTATTGTTCAATGAAATTTGTGTCAACATGTGTATTAATATATCTAAGTTGATTCCCACACTTTTTTGAAATGGTATTACTCCAATTCTTTCCATAGGCAAGTAAGGGTCAGTATGATTATGAATTGTCAAGATTTTCAAATAATTACACTTGAAGGTTTAAGTATTAATTGGAAACAACTCCAGTCTTAATTCACCACAGTTAATATCTCATGATCTGTTACATAATTAAATTGACACAATTTACTACACACCTAACTGAATACACATATTCTTGACCTCAATAGTAAACCTACAAATGTATTATTTATTTTAATCTACACTACACTTAAATATTCTGTTAATTTTGCTAGCTAATGATTAATCAGATGTGGGTTTCTTTTCAAAGAAAAGACAAAAAATGAAAAAAATATGTTTAAAAAATGCAAGCAAATTTTATTTCACTTGTAAAATCAGTGTCATTATCATCTGACATAAGTCAATAATTAAGTTCTAATTAATTAGTTACAATTATCAGAAATTTGGTTGAATCAATAAACAAAATTGCATAACTCTTACCTGAGCATTTTCAGCAATAAAATTTATTTGTTTGTTCTACATTTATATCCTATTATATTGCTATTTAACAGTAATAGCAAATATCTCAGCATTAGGTATTTGTACATTTAAATTTGAATACAGGAAATGCATTTTTCTTGATGAAGAATTAACACCAATTTAATTAAAAAAATAGTTATTACTTTTTTTTAATTTTTGTTGTTGAGAAAGTGCATTTCCAAGGCCTCTTTCTGGAAATTATTAAGCCAGTTATTAGTAATGGCAAATAACAAAATATATATTTTGTTTGATGATTTCCCTTTTCATTCTTGTCAATACCATTGAATTGCAAATATTTATAATAAAATAAATCTGACAGAGTATAAAATTGAAATATCAATATATATATGTCAATATGTGCATCAATATTATGAAATTCCCTACCTTTGGACAATAACATAGAAATTTTACAGTAAGATTGGAAATGAAAAGAGAAAAAAAAACCAAGTATAGTCAGAAAGAATATCAGACTAGCATAGAATATGGCTGGATCACAACATCAACGATGCTTTGATTTTAAAGAGTTATGTCCCTTGGAAACATTAATTATATTGCAAATTGCATTGTATTTGCTCTCAAGCCTTCATTTCTTTAAGATATTTGTAAAAAGTTTTGAAGAACAAACAAAAAGTTTTTTTAGTAATTGCCTTTGGATAGATAAGATATGTGCAATGCCACCGTGTAGAACGCCGCATGCGGGTTGTTGGCTATGTTTGACACTGGGTTTTGAAGCGTAGAAAAAGCGACAAAGGTAAGAAAAAGTATCAAGTTATTTTTTTAATAATTGTTAACACTAAATAATGTATTGTACGGAAGGAAACTAAACATAATCTATTTCCAGCAAACAGAAGGAGACGTTTCCAGTGCTCAGTTTTCTCAAAGACCTCTCCCAAGTTTTTCGTGTTGAAGATTTTGAAGTTTCAGGATAAAAAACTACTTTTGGCGATTTTTCCCGTATGATTTATATAGTAATGAATTCCTATCATAGAATTTAAGCAAATGCTTACTTCTTAGTCAAATTTATTGATTTTTGGTTTTAAAGTTAATTTTTCACCGAAATGTAATAATTCTCAAAAAAGAAATTTTGATACTTTTACTTGCCTTGATCGCCTTTTCTCCGTTTCAAAACCGCCACCCCGTGTCAAGCATAGCCACCATCCCGCATTTAGCGTTCTACACGGTGAATGTGGGGGACATTGGAACTCTTTTATTTAATTGAATTCAGTAAAAAAGCAGAAAGTCAAAACACACAGAAAGACAGAAAAACAGCCACTAATGTTAATATGGTAACTTGCGACAGGCCGGGTTAAACTAGTTGCACAATCTAAAGGTATTGAGATATTTCACTCGGATGGACAAGTGTAAACGGGAAAGGTATATTGAATACTTAAGGAATTTGAATGATGAGAGTCTCTGAAGTTTCAGTAAAAAAATTACTTTCAAAATTATATTTGTGTTACTGATACAATTATATTGTCGCATTTTAACGCGGAAATGACATTTGTGATGGCATCATATCATCATAGTTATAATGTCTAATAAATGAGATTTTACCAAAAGTAGCCATTTTACAGATAGATGTTTGGTTGAATAAACTATTACAATATTGATCCTTCAGTGCATCCATGATTGGTTAAAGTGTGTTAGTTCGAAGAAGCAATGTTATCTTGGTATTGTAGTTGCTATCTGGTATCATGAACAACATACATTGACCGGTGTTGTTCTGATGTGGAAGTCAATTTCAGTTTCTATATAGATATTTAGTCTCTAGATATCCTTCAAATGGCAGTTAACTTCCATCAGCACATTCAATGTGAGGTAGCTCAGTGTTGCGATGTAAAGGTATTTCCGTCAAGTTGGTGTGATAAAAGATGTTAGACACTGTTGATCCTGTGTTGAGTAAGTCTTCGTTTTTTCCTGAAAAGAACAATTAAGGTGGTAAAATAATAGGACTTGATGCTCTTACTGATGGAGATAAGCTAGCTGAAGAAAGTGCTCTATAGGCTTATACATGTTTAAATGCTTCCAATCCTTATCCTGTATCTCAATATCTGCGCTCTTTAAGTGACTTGTTTTTCCGCCTCCACTTTGTTTTCCTTCATCTTGATTTGGTGATGAAGTTTGTTGTAGAAACACACCAAAGATACCAGGCTAGTAATTTGGTACGCCAGAGCTCTTTTCGTCTATACAAGACTCATCAGGGGTGCGCTAATCAAAACTCTTAAAAGTAAACTCATCAAAGATTCATAGAAACGAGGAGTACATTTTTGTACGCAAGAAGCACGTGCCGTCTACAAAAGACTCATCGGTGACGCTCGAATAAAAAACAAGCCAAATTGGTCTTGCCATCTCTGTGTTTGTCTATATCTCTTGGTGTTCTGACCACTGTAGTTCCTAAAATATAAAATATCCTTTTGGTATCTTTGGCCTCTTTTCTTTCACCTCTGGATCGTCCTTTGTAATTTGTATCCAGTCTATCACACATTTTTTATGAGTGTCGAATACTAGTTAGTGATTTTAACTTCTTCAAATTCAGATGGTCGATTGCAAGCCCAGGTGTAACCACAGCATTAGAGGTTAGAGGTTTCCTCGATGACTTTTTCCTCATAGTACTTTTCAGTCAGTCACAATGCTATGATCGGTTAATCGAAGTCTTAGAAGGTATCATATCTATTGCCAGAAGTTCTGATTCCAGTCCTCTTCATAACATGGAATGCAGTATACTGGTGAATTCCTCTTCCAATTGTTTTCCCAATGATGTCTTCCAATCTGAAACTCAAATCCACTTGGAAATACTTTCATCATCACACTGTCTAGCTCTGTAGAACTGAGCAAGTACGAATGACCGAAAATGATTTATCAAAAAGATCAACTACACAGAGGGATATAAATCAGCAAGTCATTTTAATATAAATTCGCCAAGAATGATGAAGACATCGGCAATAGAATACAATACAACGCCGCATCTTTCAAAGATGTAACAATATAGACAAATTCCTGCCGACAACACTGACAAGGACATCTATAATAAACTGTAATATAATTATCTCCCCTTCAATTTGTTTTCAAACATTTCCTACTACAAAATCTGCATACAATTGAAGTAGTGTTTAGTATCAGTAATGTAGGTTTACTTAACAGTTTATATGAGTGAGTAATAAAGAATTATATACTTCTATAAAAACATGTGATGAACCATATTAATGGAGAGATAATTCTATTTCTTCAATCTAGATGACAATGGATATGTTCCAATTGTCGTAACAATAACCCCGGCCCGTCCTCTCTTCCTCGATACCGACATCACCGAACTTTTACTCACAATGACTAACGGATGCCACAAGTACAGCAGTTGTTTAGTCTTTAGTTTTCTATGTAGTGTTTCGTGAACTTTTTGCCTATTTGTCGTGTCTCTAGTTTTTTTGCTCTGACGTTGTTCGTTTTTCTACAACTTACTAGGTTTTTAAGAGCACTAGTGTCAAGCTATCCAGCAATTCTCATCCTGTAATTCTCTTTATGAAAAGCTATCCTACAATTCGTCATCTTGCAGTTGCGTTTGGAAAACTACTTGAGCGACAATTTAATTTGTTCGAAAAAAGACTTATATAGAAAATCATAGATTTTTATATTCCATAAACAAATTTTGAACTTTTGTTTACAGATTTCTAACTCATATTCACGGTTTTGTAACTAACATTTACCACAAAACAATGATGATGACGATTTAAACAAATTATTATCTGCTAAGTCCATGATATGATTCGTTTTAAAGCCTATTTAACCCGCATTTGCGAATTTTAAACTCACATTAAATTTTGGAAATTATTTCAAATTAAGGAATTTATCTCCCTCATGCAAAGCTCTGATTCCTTGTCCGCCTATGGCTATACTTTTTAGTTCCTTATTGGTTTATAGCTCTTCATCTTTTTAACAAGCCTTGGATTTTCAAATATTTTGGCCTCGAGCATCACTGAAGAGGCATCAATTCTCAAAATGCACATCTGGAGCAGACAAGTTGGTACCGTTTATGTTATTAACGACTTTTAAAATGTGAAATTTTGATTTGAAGTTAATTTGTCTCATGAAATATCGACAAGAAAACTTCTATTTAAAACTCCATGACTCACACTTGCGATTTTGTAACTCACATTTGCAATTTTCTAACTCACATTTACGGTTTTTTAACCAGCAATTTGAAAAGAAAAATCGTGTTGACAATTCCAATAAAATTTCTGTTTACATCAAAACTCATATTTGTGACCATTTGAAAATTGTTAAAGACATAACAACTCACAAAATTGAGTAAAAACAAAAACTTTTTTGCAACTTTGCAATTAATACTTGACCAGTAATTCGCATGTCTTAAAGATGTCTTAAAAGCTGTTTATCTATAAAACAGTATGCTAGTATTAGAATTCCGGCAAAATAATTCTTATGGATCAAAACATTTCGTCCGAAACATGGAAAAAAGCCAAATTCTATAAAATACGAACTTTCCAACTCATTGTCTCGGCATTTTTGTATTGGTTGGGATTATAGACTCTTCTCTAATGAATAGCTATTGAATAGTACTACAACGGGATAGTTAAGAATTTCTGGAACACGCATTCTTGAAAAACAGTCCGAGACAATGAGTTGGAAATCGGACAAAAAATAACAACCGTTAATTACATAACTAATAACCGTAAAATTAAATAATTCATCTCAATATTCAATTTTTTTCATACTACTACAATGCATTATAAAAAAAGAAAACTGCCCATCTTATTGGCCAAATAAACAGTCGTGTACTAAACTACAAGGTTTCGTGTCCATGGGCATGCAAGTGTCGATAGGTATTTCAAAACTATATAATTAGCAATGATGATATCTGACAATAATATCCGGAAAAAAGCCATGTGTCTACTGAAGTAATCTCAAACACAAGAATTCAATCAAAATATAAGAAATTTCACCAAAATATACAAACTTCTGACCTCAAGTATTTTAAAAGTGGATAATAATAAAAAATATTATTTGAGAATGCCGGCAAGAAAATAAACCGATTGTTTACTGATGTAAAACCATCAAAACATAATAAGTAGCATTCGGTTTCATTTCATTGCAGAAGTCTTTTTCTGGGTCAAAAACTTATATCTTGTGTGTTTTAAAGCACAATCTAATTTCTAGATACTGATGCTTGTAAACATGAAGAGGAAAGTAAAGGTGGCACGGTAGTATTTACATTCCGGAATTTAGGTTGCTCTTTTGTGAACCCTACTTAAGTCAATCAATGTATCTGAACAGTATAATTGGACAAAAAATACAGTATCTACTGAACATACTTTCCTAAACTGCGGGATGGATCAGGTGTAGAAAAATACGAAATAATTTTACATACAGGTGAAAATGAATTTTTGGAGATATTTTTAAAATTTTGTATTCACTGCATGATAAAAGACCTAAAAGCACTAGTGGCCTTAGGTTTATAAAGATAGCAAAAAAAAGTAAACGGTCCTCATACATATTCAAATCAATTTTTGAATATTATAATGAAAGTACGTCAGTTAACTGTGTATGTAGAATTTTGGGCAGTGTCAGAAAGTGGTGAAAATTCTAAAAAGACTATCAGTATCCCTATG
This sequence comes from Mytilus coruscus, assembly GCA_017311375.1. Taxonomy (NCBI): domain Eukaryota; kingdom Metazoa; phylum Mollusca; class Bivalvia; order Mytilida; family Mytilidae; genus Mytilus; species Mytilus coruscus. The sequence goes on from CM029600.1 coordinate 26,511,502, forward strand.
GGTCAGGAAATACTACCGTGCTACCTAGAGAAAATGTCTTGTTGACTTCCGGTGAAGGATATTTTTTATATGCTACGAAGTGTTGTGTGAAATTTTTACTTGGGTATTGAGGATTTTGTTATCTTCAAAGAAAAAAAATAAAGCTTTCTTTCTTTGAATTTTAATAAATATTGTATAAAGACTTTTGAAATGAGAATCAACATGTGTGTGAAAGAATTAGAAAGGAAAATAAAAAAACCCTATTTAGCCATAATTAGAAAATTTAACTCATGAAATCTGGTCTTAAACTGGTTAGTATGTATAACAAAAAAGTGACATTAATATTTCTTAAAAGATCACTTGGGGAAACATCCCCCCTACATTTAATTAAATAAAAAGGGCAAATTAAACTTAATAAAGTACGTCATATATTTACGCGAAATTTTCAAGACTTCTATCATTTAAAGGAAAAATTAAACATAAGTCATTATACTATGAGATAAAACAAGACATACATTTGCTAGCTGCAAAAGGCATAGTAACATATATTTGCATTCTTTTAAACTTTTTATTTATTCAACTACACAACTATCATAATAGAAACAGACTCAAAAAGACAATGAACTTTTCAATATAAAAATGGTAGCATACGCTATAAATTTATTACTTCGGGATACCATACGGCATATTTTGTTAATAGTGAACAAAAAGGTATAATATGCTACACAGAGGAACAAGTGATCACTATGCCGGAGTTTCTTATTGACAACATATTTGTTGAATTTGGAGGTAGACTTTTTCAACAAATTGTCGGCATTCCTATGGGAACGAAATGTGCGCCTCTCCTTGCCGACCTCTACTTATTTTCATATGAGTCGGAGTTCCTTCAGACACTTGTCAAAAACAAGAAGATCAAGGAAGCCAGATCATTTAATTTCTCATTCAGATATATATATTGATGATGTTCTTTCCATTAACAATCCAAACTTTTCTGATTGGGTTCCATTAATGTATCCTCCAGAACTAGAAATTTACGGAAACAACAGACACGGCTTCATTCGCCTCATTTGTAGACTTATACCTCGAATTTGACATAAGCTGTCATCTCAGAACCAGAATCTATGACAATCGAGACGATTTTGATTTTAAAGTTATCAATTTCCCTCACCTTAGTAGCAATATACCAACTTCACCTACATATGCGATATACATTTCCCAACTCATTCAGTATTCAAGAGCTTGCAGCTGCTACTTAAAGAACATCTCGTATTTTTAAAAAAAAGTTCATCGGAAGATACAAAGACCTTGTTGATATATATTCCGTATCATCTTCACAAATAATACATGGTCTTGAAGTATAGATTCTAGGTACTGACGTTGTTTATCATCTTAATTATTAACCTTTACTGTTTAGTCAATTTTTGGTAATATCCTTTTGGCGTGGCTCGGCACTTGGTAGACAGTGGAAATCTGGAAACTGTTAAGTTTGCGGTGTGAATTTAAACTTTATTTTGAGAACCAAGACGCCGAACCTGGCAAAGCTGAATTCTATAACATAATTGATAACATGGGAGCAATTCGAGTTGTGCTCATTATATATTCTCGAAAGAATGCATAGCGAAAGAGCGATACAAGTTTGAAATTATCACGGCGAATAATTTACTAGAACAGTGTAAAATGTCTGATATTCTGATTGACAATGTTGATAGGCTTATTGCTAGACATGTTCCCAGGCTACTGAGGAGCCAGATGGAACGGCACGACTACCTTACATGGGAGGATTCAGGTTAGGCGACATTGACATTTAAAGAACAATTATTTGAAGAAAGAAAAGACGAATGGAAAATATTATATGATCTTTCTTATACATTTTGAAATTTGAAGCGATAATAATTGATGTTAGAACAATATTTCAAAAATTTTATGTTAGTGGTAAAACGCAACCATAGATTTGAATGGTTTCATAATTTATGAGAATGATTATGCACTGTACATATTGCGTTCACAGGATTTTGTTTTGTTTAATAATTAATGCACTATTGAAAATACACTCAGTATCTAATACACGATGAACATCAACGGCGGATGCTCACGATACTTATATATTTTTTGCCATACATTTTGCCTTTCTCCAAATGAACATATTTTACTAACATTCCACGTCGCTTGCTTCTATAGGAAAATATGCACTTTCTTATCAAAAAAGTCTTTTTTTTTGTCTATGATCAATATCGTTTTTGTGCTCGGTATGGATATTATATGTATCCTACCGGTTATTTGATACTAGCAAAAAAACATGATCGACTTTCAATTACTAACTTTGCAAATTTAACGGATACCTTATAGCAATGTCAAAGACGATTTCACTTGTAAACGCCATGTATTTCAAAATATATGTAATCAGCACGTGACGTCGCACAACCAATTGAATTCTCTAAAATCTGTAGAAGGTATAGGATATCTAATTCACGATGAGAATCAATGGCTTATACTGACGGTACTTTTATATTCTTGTCATAACTTTGCCTTTCTGCAAATGATCAAACAATGTCGCTTGCTTCTGTAGGAATATATTCATCTTCTCATTCACAATTGTTTGTTTTTTTTTCCTGAATCAATATCATTTCTGTGCTGGTATGGATATTATGATATATAATCAAACGTTAAGTTACGTATGAAAATAGAAGCTTTAAAAATGTAATGATACCGAGGGCAGAAATCTGTTATCTTGTGCATAAAACTGAAAAAAAAAATAAAATTTGAGAATCGCTGCTGATTTCAAAATATCAGTCTCTAGTGGTCAAACCCTTTCGAGTCACAATACCGTGGTACGAAATTTTTGATTTTTTTTCATGTGATGATACAAACCCCAGATATATATTCACTGCATGGCTAGTCAGTAAATGTAAAAGTCCTCATGATATTATATAGTCTGTTATTTCTTTTTGTAATGTATTTATTCACATTTTACAGGTGGATACTGCTAATTCTGACTACTATTTTACTTTTCGTTGGCATGATATTACTTGTATAAAAAGTATAATAAGAAAAATACCGAACTCCAAGAAAAATTCAAAACGGAAAGTCGCTTATCAAATGGCAAAACCAAAAGCTCAAACACATCAAACGAATGGAAAACAACTGTCAAATTCCTGACTTGGTACAGGCATTTCTTTATGTAGAAAATGGTGGATCAAACCTGGTTTATAGGTAGCTAAACCTCTCACTCGTATGACAGTCGCATAAAATTCAATTATATTGACAAACAATGTGTGAACAAAACAAACAAACATAATAGGTAAAAATGTCAAAAATAGGGGTGCAGCAGTCAACATTGTGTTATAATCTTAATCACTATGAAAACAAACAAATATGATAAAAAAAACAGAATACAAAATGTCATAAAGACAAAGCACATAAGCAAAAAAGAAAGACAGGAATACAAAAAATGCCCATAGCAAAATAACACAATGGCGGGATGTATAAATAAGTAGTGTTTCTCGTTTCTCGTTTTTTATATAGATTAGACCGTTGGTTTTCCTGTTTGAATTGTTTTACACTAGTCATTTTGGGGTCCTTTATAGCTTGCTGTTCGGTGTGAGCCAAGGCTCCGTGTTGAAGGCCGTACTTTGACCTATAATTGTTTACTTTTTACACATTGTGACTTGGAAGGAGAGTTGTCTCATTGGCGCTCATACCACATCTTCTTATTCCTAATTATTTCTTTTGTAGTAAACCAGACACTATTATTTTATGACTGTCAAAAGAAAGCTTATTTCCATGCCATTCTGGAGGCGAATTGCAGAGATACGTTTCGTTGTTCAAAATTGCAATTTCTGTTGAAATCATACAATCATGGAATCATCACAAGTCACACGTGCAAGCAAGAGGGTTCTGACGTAGACCAAGAAGTCTTCATTTTCTTAATGTCTCAAACAAATGACGAATTGACGACCGCTATCATATTTTGACTAAGATCAAGATTTTCTAATTCAAAAGTTCATTTATATAAGTTATCTCCCCATGATGATATCTTGTTTGATCTCATTATTAGGTTTTGAACATTTATTAGATCTTTGAAAATTAGATCTTGAAGCTGTGTCAAAAGATTGTTAGTCAGGTTCAATAACATAAGTTTTCCAATCCGGCAAACTGATGATCATTGACGTATTTGGCAATCAAGTCACCAACTTAATTATTTTCAAGATGTACGAAAGAACGCGAAAAACCCTATAGAACAGGATAAAAATGCATTTCTTATCGGCCATGTTTAGATATTGTAGAGATGACATATAACCAAAAAGGCTGTCACATTTCGGAATTTTGTTTGCCTGAATGTAAAGACTTTTAAGATTCTTTAATTTCCCTAGTCTTTGAATTTCATCCAAATATATCATCTGAATAGTTATCAAAGGTACCAGGCTTATAATTTAATACGCCAGACGTGCGTTTCGTCTACATAAGACTCATCAGTGACGCTCAGATCAAAATAGTTATAAAGCCAAAGAAGAACAAAGTTGAAGAGCATTGAGGACCCAAAATTCCAAAAAGTTATGCCTAAGGTAATCTGAACTGACGGAGTGTCTCCAAAAGCAGGGATTGTCTTTTTTTAATGTCATTGTTGTTTATATAGACCTGGTATAATGAAGTCATATTTACAAAAGTTCTGCTTTCAATCACCGAAATCTTATTGTTACTAATATACAAGTGAGAAAGCCTAGAAACAGTGCTACCATAAAACGTGTTAGCTTGCAATCCTGCAATTTTGTTATTGTCAAGCCAGATAAATCGAATGTTAACAGAAGGACATTTTCAGAAAAATTAACATGTATTATATTAGTGTGCACAAGGTGAAGCTTCTTAACTGATTTCGGAGGTCTGTTTGGAATGTTCGTTTGTTCATGTCCTTCACAATCCATCGAGGTCAATTCTTTGTTACAGGACATTTCTTCGGGCAAACATTGTCAGTCTTGACACAAGTGACCTACACAAAGACAAATACTCGGAAAAGGAACATCTGAAAAAAAAAAAAAAGTTTTACAAGCATTAACAATAATTGACTAATGTACATGTAAAGTAAAATTCGCCAATGGTTCCAATGTTATGTTCATTCTATTATTTTATGAATAGTACATAATAAGATAATAATACTATTATTATTTTAGTAGTTCTAGTGCAAACTGGTGATGTGTGGTGTCAGTGTGTATACTGTGACATTACGTATAACCATGTTAGATTAGCATAACATGTATATTATATCAAAAATTACTATTTTCTACATTGGGTTTGTAGAAATTGAATTTGAGGAAAAGCCTTACCGTCACAGATATCTGACATTCCTGCATTTTTGCATTAAATAGCTTCTGGTAAAATATCTTTCTGGATAAAGCTGACGTTGGTTATAAGCTTTAAGAATGAGACAATTTCTTAAGTTTTTTCAGTTTGTTGATTAGAAACCTTAAACTATATCTTAAAAACTGATATCTTACAACCTAATGGCTATTGAACATCTTAGAATTTTGTTAAAAAGATTCATAATCACCGTGTCTAATGACACATGTGGGGACTGGGATCGGCATCAACGGCGGATATGTCAGTTTGTCTCATCGGACGGATAAATATCTTATCTTTGAGCGTTTTTACTGAACAAACAGTATTGAACGGAGCACAGCGATAAAAGAGATTTCCAAGCACCAAGGTGCAAATATTGCCTTCATTACTTTTATAAATTGTTATTTGGATGGAGAGTTGTCTCATTGGCACTCACACCACATCTTCCTATATCTATTCACCATTGAAACCTTCTGCCACTTTCTGCTAAATTGAGCTTATATTAGGTCATATTATGTAACATTTATTCACAATTCACAAACAAATACCCATCACTATCCACGCTGTGATTGTTTTATTTATCTGGTCAAAACTGACATAAAATAGTCATTTTAATCCAAATTTAAGTTTTAAGACCATAAAAAGGGCTATACCAATCATATTTAAGAAAACTAATATCTCTGGTATATATAAAGGATGAAACATACATCTTGAAATATTATTGGATAGACTATTTGTGAACCATTAAAATAGTAGTTGTTTCCAACACATGCACCAAATTGAGGTGTACTTAAGATTCGAAACTGAAGCAAAACGACTTCCGAAGATTTGACATGCAACATTTAAAGGCGCGCGCTTGGGCGTACAAAATGTTAATCCTGGTATCTATGATGAATTCATGTACATGATGTATGTTTTGAACCGATGGCATTATTGACGTCATTATGATGTTCATCAAAACTGCCGTCCATGGTCATTTTTTTAATTGCATAGTACAATATAAAAAAAACCTTCAGTACGTTATGGAATCAAAGAGCTGATAGCTCTGAAGTGGAAGAAGATACATAAAAGGATAACTAGAATGACAATGAAAGCAGACTACATCAACCCAGCCTGCTATGTGCCATTATTGCTTTCGACTTATTTTTTTCTTCCAAAAATAATTAATATACTAACGCATGTCTCCACCAAAACAGATTAAACTAAACATAAACATCTAATATTGTTGATTCAAAGCAAATTTTCTATAATTCCATACATTGCATGTCAGCATGTTAAACTTGATGGAAGTAAATATACCAGGAATTCATTAGGATTCACTTGAAAGTTTTTCAGTCGAAGGTGGTTATTCACTTTAGGTAATCCGTTTCCTTGTTCAATAAAAAAACTGGCCACCATGCTTTTAGTAACGTGTGCTGAAAATGGGATTAAAACCAACAACAATCAATCAATCATGAATTGGTATAATTGTTCAGTTACTTGTTTTTGTTTCATTTTAAACATATTTTGAAACGTGCTAAATATATCCAAGGTAGATTTGGAAAGTTGGCAGGTATCAATACTTAAGTCTCCTCGGAAACTTTAACTTGAGCAGCAATAACCCAACAATCAATCATGAAATGTTATAGTTGTTATCATACTTGAAAGCCGTTCAAAATCCTTCATTAAGGATGTAGTCAGGTCAGGTTTATGAATTTTGGTAAGATGTTCGTACTCCTTGTTTTTTTTCGTACGATACAGGGTATCACCCACTATTCTTTTCATAGAAGACTCCAATAGCTCATAGATCATCACCAAAATTTAAAGAAACTGCACAAAGAAACAGTTCATTTCTCCATGACAATAAAAAAAATCAAATAATTTCGACGAATAATGGTATATATTTTCCAATTATAACGGAAGTGTTTAATTAATTGAGACCTCTGACGAATAAGGATAATTTGACAAACCAATATACAAATTGAATCAAGTTGATGCTAACGATAGTCGAAAATAACCATTTGACGCCTGACGGTAAAACGCATTTCAACCATCTTGAAAGACTACTAGGATCACTTGTTACAACACGGGCCCGGCATATGTAAAGACGAAAATATGATCTGCTTTATATTTTCATTGCATTGACAGATATTTGTTGTTTTATTTTTCTAATTGATCTCGTTAGGCCGTCAAAAAACAGTTAATAGCAACAGAACAGATCAGAAAAATGGTAAAAACAAATAAGCTTATGAAAATGCATCATACTGACAAGTTGTTACATCAACTTAATATGGCCAGTTAGGGAAAACTGAGATGAAAAAAAATCTAGACAAAAACAAACAAAATCATATTATTACTAAACGTAAAAACCACGAAGAGCCACTGGTTTGACAAGTGTTTGAAACTGGTCCGAGTTGTCTTTCAAACTGGTCTGAGATGTCTTTAAAAGTGGTCAGAGTTGTCTTTAAATTGGTCCGAGTTGTCGTGGTCCGATTTGTCCTGATTCCAGCCACAAAAACTCTACAAAGAAACATACATTTCATTTTTCCATGGCGATAAAAAAAAATTCAACTGATTTTGACGAATTATGGTATATGTTTTCCAATTATAACGGAAGCGTTTAAATAGTTGAGACATCTGACGAATAAGGATAATTTGACAAACTGCAATATACTGAATTGAATAAAGTTGACGCTAACGATAGTCGAAAATTACCATCTGACGCCTGACGGTAAAAGGCGTTCTAACCATCCTGAAAAACAACTAGGATCACTTATTACAATACGGGCCCGGCATATGTAAAGACGAACATATATATGCTTTATATTTTCATTCCATTGACAGAAATTTGTTGTTTTATTTTTATTGATTTCGTTAGGCCGTCATAAGACAATTAATAGCAATAGAACAGAAAAATGGTAAACATTACAAGCTTATTAAAATGCATCAAACTGACAAGTTGTCACAACAAGCTAAGATGGTCAGCTAGGGGAAACTGGGAAGAAAAAACTCTAGACAAAAACAAACAAAACTCATATTAAACGTAAAAACCGCGAAGAGCCACTGGTCTGACAAGTGTTTCAAACTGGTCCGAGTTGTCATTCAAACTGTTCCTAGGTACATTTTGGGGCGTGACAATAAAGAATTATTTCGATGTAACCATTTGGAAAAGATACAATAAAAGATAAAACCAATTCGCCCGTTAGGTCCAAATAGGCAAAACTTTTAAGGTAATCAGAGAACAATGTTACATCTCCTTCTACTAAAATAGAAACAGCAGAGAGGTGTGATAATCAGCTGGGTCATCTCTGCTATAAGTAGTAGAGTTGGCAAAGAAGGATAAAAAAGTCTTGATAAGAGAAATTAAAATAGTTCCACAATAGTCATTACAGATGCTCTTTCATCATATTGTAAAAAATGGTGAAAACGGGAGAAATCTGACAAAAAGTCACTTGATTCCTATCTAAATAAATGTCTGAATATTGTTGATATTCGCATATTACATTTCGAAAATAATTTAGAAATGATTAAAATAGTAAGTAATAATCCCATTTCTAGGATTAAAACAAAATTCAAGTACTCGCAAAGCGTTTTGTGTTCGTACCGGCAGACAAAGCAGTCAACAATGTGGTGGTGGTATGACGTAAATACTACACGGAAGTCCTTTAAAAGAATGAAATTATACATTCAACTACATTCAAGGCCGTACTCTCCACAGAGAATCATATAGTAAATAATCATGTCACTATCACAGCTCAGCTCAAGGCCTCCTCTGAATATTTGAAGGTCTCCACTATGTATTGGTTACCTAAACTACAAAAAAAAAAAAAAACAAATCACGTAAGCTATCGTTTCTTCTCGGCCTCTAGTAAGTGTTCTACTACTATCTTTCGTCGCTTTTAAGGATTTTTTTTTATCATTATATTTTGTAATAAAACATGAAAATAGTGGAATTAACCATTTTTGGAGTGTAAAAAAATCTTTGGATGTTTTAAATAAATTACGTGCTTTTGATGGTCCGTTTGATTCGGTTGACAGTTTTGACTTTCCACTCTTTATACTATACTTATTCTAAAAGTTTACCAATTCAACACTGTAATTAAAAATTTGAATATTGTTTTTCTTTGTACGAGTATTGAATTTGTTATCAGTAAATTAAAACCATACTAAATATTATTGTTATTCACATATGTACTTTCACGGTACTACAATCTGTCGTTACCTATATTTTGGCATTGCACAAGGTCATGTTTTTCTCTGACTGTTAATGGCGTCTTTACACTAAATCCATTGGATGTTGGATGTGTACTGATTGATATTTTAGTCTTAGATACATAATTTTTTATTAGTTGTTATTGGCTTTGAACTAGCTGTCAGTAACTGCGAGTACTCTCAGATCTGTACTTAGTATCTTTTTCGTTTTTTGGGATGAGGGATGGATAAATACATGTACCCTGCCACGTCCGGTCTGTATTTTTGTTTGATGTGTTTCTGCTTTGTATCGATCTGAATGCGTTCAGCCTTTTCAACTGATTTTTATGGTTTGTTCTTATGTTGTGCTGTTACACCACTGTCCAAGGTTAAGGGGAGGGTTGAACGCTCACAAACATGTTTAACCCCGCCACATTCTTTATGTGTCCGTCCCAGGCTAGGAGCCTGTAGCGACAGTGGTTGTCTCTGGTTCATGTCTGTCATATTTGTTTTTCGTAAATTGTTTTGTTTAGGCCGTTAGTTTTCTCAATTGAATTGTTTCATATTTTTCATGTCAGGGCCTTTTATAACCGACTATACGGTATGGGTTTTTTCATTCTTGAAGGCCGTAGGGTTGCCTATAATTGATTATATCCACTTCATTTGAATTGTGGTGGATAGTTGTCTTATTGGAAATCATACCACATCTCCTTATCTTTATATTTAATATTTTTTTGTTAATGTCATCTTATTGACAAAGTAAAACGGAAAAATATTAGGACAATGTTTTCTTTTAATTCTCACATTATATGGTGATCAACACAGATATTTAATACATATGTAGTAAACAGCGCATTCACGGTAGGTACAGTGTCCGGCTGAGATTGTGTTTTTTTTTCTCTCGAGTGAATCGGTCCACTTTTTTCGAGTGTAGATCAGGTTTTTCGAGTGAAAATACATGCGATCAGACTGATTTTATGCTATTTCTCAAGTATAATAGTTTTATTCGCGACTGTTCATCTTATTCTGAATGCTATACATGTTTTGGGCTCAAATGACGCAAAATTTCCTTGTAGTTCACTTACAATATAGTGTTTTATATTGTCCGTGTTTTTCTTTTTTTCGAGAGCAACATTTAATACGTCCGGGGTTTTCAACAAATGGCACGGGTTTAAAAAAAATGAGAATAAGAAAGAAGACATACTTAGGCTTAAAACTGACTTTTTCTAGTTTGTAACTGTAATTTAGCAAAGGATGATAATATATGTTCTTAATAAGTCACAAAAACATATTACTATGTTGATCAAATTAAACCCTTTTCAATTCAATGATAACTTTCTGTTCTGAAAACATTTTTACCATAACCATGCAATATAACGATAAATAAGAAATCGCTGGGTCACTTTAAAAACGGTCTTTAGAACCGAGTACAGGGACTCATAATCTTTTCAATTTCATTTTATGATACCTTTGTCCTTTGTTTTTACAGTAAATAGTATTTATGATTGATATATATATTACAGTAACGAAAAAACATGGAAGCAGGAAAACTAAGGAAAAGCAATAAAAAAATCAGAAAATTCAATATAAATAAAACAATTCGACTAGAACCCCCACTCCCTAAAAAAAATTTAAAAAATTTAAAATTACAATAACATTTGAATTGAATGGAATATCTAATAAAAAATGAAAACAACATTATAAATTTTATGCATTACAAGCGCTTTTCTGGATGTACCTTCATCCGGAACTCTCAAAGCCGAATATTTGAAAGCTAAGGATGTAGAAGAACCGAAACATTTGAAGAGCTATATGACCAAAAGGACCTAGAAAAATAGCCAAATCCATTTAAGGTCAACTTTGTCTGGTGGAGTTTAATTTGTTTATAATTTTTAAATTTATAAACGGACAATTTTTAATGATTGATTGTTGGTTGCATAACATTCGGTGGAAAATATTTAAAGCATGTTCAGGATGAGAACAAATTTAACAATAAATCCAATAGGTAGATCCTGTAACAGTGGACGTTCGGGATGAAGGTCGGGAAATTTAAACTGTCACTGAAAATGAGGGTATACTGGATATGAACAGAAAGTTTACTTTGCAACAGGCCGACTACGGACCCCTTTGCGTGCAGTGAGCGTGGCTTTCTCTCTACACGCCCATTCTGACCGGACGTGACTGTTTTCTTGAACATCCCGCACAGCAAAACGTACGCCGCACTTAAGCAATTTTTCAAATCCCCAGTCCCCCTTGGAGGTTAACAATTTTAGAAAGGCTTGTTATAAATTATGTCAGTACCGAAGAACTTATTACTAAGCGGATGATACATCTTGTTCTTGATTTCCATTTCTAAAACGATAAAACCATCAAGACAAATAGTAAATGATGCATTAAGGATGTATTTTCTTGTTAAAAAACACACACATTTGCCCGCTTTACACACTATGTGTACGTACGTCTCAACCCAACATGTCTCAGCTGACATAAAGATTGTTTACATCACGAAATGAACCAAAATGTATATTTTGGAATAAAGGTTTGTACATTTGTAAGGCTGTAAAATTAAACGTTTTTAAAACCTTTTTATCACAAATACAAATTTACCGTCGATGATCTTGTATATAAGGTTCTAGCATTTTTTTAACGTCTTGCCAAAAAAGGAAGTCTGTTTGTTTACATTTTTGATAATATTCACTCGAAAAAATGTGATCACACTCGAAAAAAACCCGATCAAATCATTCGAAAAAACACGATCCCAGCTGAACACTATACCTACTGTGGCATTGGAGATTTAAAAAAAAAAAATCAGCCTATAATCTATTCCTAATGAAATATTAAAATATCTCGTTATAAATGATGTGTCATGTGTTTGTTTAGATTCGGATCGAATCAATATTCGTGTGGATTCTATTATCTATACAAGCAAAGAATCTTGAAGTCAAGAATGATGTTATATAATTTTAATTGAAAACATATAACTACTTTATTTCTGAAGAAATATAAAACAATTTCATCGTTTAGATTTTTTTTACTTACATTAAATCTAAAATTGAGTTCACTGACATCCGTGTACTTGAAAAAAGACAACCTGAGTGCTTATATTTAATCAAGATTCTTTGGGGTCTATAATTTGAAATGCTTGATTTAATTTAAAATTGTTTAAACGAGGAAACCATGGTCAAATGAAAAACGTCGAAAATATAAACAAAAGTCCACAGAAACTACACAAAGCTAAATAGATTTCATTTCTCTATGGCGATAAAAAAAATCAACTGATTTTGACAAATCATGATGTATGTTTTCCAATTATAAGGGAGGCGTTTAAATAATTCAGACCTCTGACGGATAAGCATAATTTGACAAACCACAGATAAAAATATCTCGTTATAAATAATGTGTCAGGTGTTTCATTACGATTCGGATCCAATTGATATTCGTGTGCATTCAAATTCAAATATCTATACAAGCAAAGAACATTAAAGTCAAGAATGATGTATTATAATTGTATGTGATAACATATAACTGCTTAAGTTCTAAACAAATAAAAAAAAAATCATCATTTAAAAAAATTGTTCGACTTGCATTAAATCTAAAATTTGGGTTCACAGACATCCGTGTACTTGAAAAAAAGACAACCTGAGTGCTTTAGAATATTCAAACGAAATACTTAGGGGTCTATAATTTGAAATGCTTGATTTAAAATGTAATGCATGTATATGTAAATTGCAACTAAAATTACTTTTATCTATTTAAACGAGGAAACCATGCAAAGGGGAAATTTGAAACCAATAAACCAAAGAAAAAAGACTCCACCATGGTAAAAATAAATAGGACGAAAACAAAAGTCCACAGAAACTGCACAAAGAAACATAGAGTTCATTACTCCATACTAATAAATTTTTTATTTCGATGAATATTGGTACATGTTTTTCATTTATAACGGAAGCTTTAAATAATTTAAGACCTCTGACGAATAAGGATAATTTGATAAACAACTATATAAATGGAATCAAGTTGATGCTAACGATTGTCGAAAATTACCATTTACGACTGACGATAAAAGGCATTTCAACCATCTTGCAGGACGACTAGGATCACTTATTACAACACGGGCCCGGCATATGTTAAGACGAACATATATTTGCTTGATATTTTCATTGCATTTAATGTTGTTTTATTTTTCTAATTGATCTCGTTAGGCCGTCATAACACAGTTAATAGTAACAGAACAGAAAAATGGTAAAAACAAATAAGCTAATGAAAATGCACTATACTGACAACTGACAAGTTGTCACAGCAAGCTAATATGGTCAGTTAGGAAAACTGAGAAGAAAAAAAAATCTAGACAAAAAACAAACAAATTAATAAACGTTAAAACCACGAAGACCACTGTCTGACAAGTGTTTCAAACTGGTCCGAGTTGTCTTTAAAAGTGGTCAGAGTTGTCTTTAAAATGAGTTGTCGTGGTCCGATTTGTCCTGATTCCGTTCAAAACGTCCCAGGAAACTTCAGTAATTTCAAATGGTGTGCGATCGTTTGCGGTATTTTCATTGAACACTCTGTTGAGTTGAAAATGCTTGTAAATGACTTTAGAACACATCACGAGTGTTAAAATAAGTCAGAATCACAAAAAAAGTACGTGTAAATCAAAATTAGATATGGTGCGAGTGTGCAGAAAGTATGTACTTTATGGATAACTTCGAAAGTAAAACAGTTCCGTCCTTTAGTAAAAATTCGTAAGGGTTCAGCTGAACCCAGTGTCTCGCTTACTTTTGCTGTTGTCTATGTTTTCAGTGTGATTTTACAAAACTGTCTTCTGGATACTATCTTTAGATCATAAACAAGCTTCAGTCCAAGTTTGGTAAAAATCCAGGATAGTTTAAGAAAATTATTAAAATTTTAAAAACTTTAACCACAGAGTGAATGTAATGTTAACTGGCAGAAAAACTAAGTCCATTACAAAATTTACTTCTGGATACTATCTTTTGATCATAAACAAGCTTCTGTCCGAGTTTTGTAGAAATGCAGGATAGTTTAAGAAAGTTATTAGAATTTTAAAAACTTTAACCACAAAGTAAATATTTATGGACGCCGCCGACGACGACGACGACGGAATGTATGATCGCTTTGTCTCGCTTTTGCGACAAAAGTCGCAGGCTCGACAAAAATGTTTGAAGGATCTTAGCTAAAACAAAACACATGCGTCAGGACGAAACACCTAAACGAGTTATGCAAAACTGGTTCCCGGTTGATTTATGCATTTTTTTCATTCGTTGAATACAAGCGGATACCCCAGTTTATGTTATGCAATGAAAAGAAACGAGAAATTTGTAATGAAATATCTAATTTTGATATTATATATCAGTTAATATTTGATTTTGAATTAAAATTGCATATCGATATGGATCAGGTAAATTATCAGTTTTGAAAATGATAAGGGCGACGTCTGAAATTTCACTAACAAACATGGCGGAACGTAAACAAACATCGAAATCGAGTTTTTCTCTTATCTCTTCTTCCTTATCGTACTCTATAATCTGCACTCCTGCCTGGCTATTTAAATTTTGGAACATGGTAAACTTTACATTTTGGCAATATGGATGCGAAGTTTGGGATGGGTGTTTTGAATATGAATCTAATAAACTAGAAAAAATACAATTGGAAGCTGCAAGGATAGTAACAGGGCTTACAAAATTTTCAAATTTAGAATCCTTATATTTTGAAACGGGCTGGGAAACTTTAGCAGAAAGGCGTAGACAACGAAAATTAACAATTTTCTATCAAATGCATAATAAATTTTGTCCCCAATATTTAATCGACTGTCTACCCCCAGTTACATCTGATGTCAGTGGATACAACCTAAGAAATAATGATAATTATATACCCTCTAAATGTAGACTACGAATAACTGAAAAGTCATTCGTACCATCTACTGTCAGAATATGGAATAATTTAAATCCAACAATAAGAACCAACTATCCCACAATTTAAACGAAAAATAAAGGGTGAACTATTTAGACCTCCAACATATTATGGTGAAGGGCCTAGAAAATTTAATATACTGCATACAAGACTAAGGCACTAATGCAGTTTATTAAATGCAGACTTAAATAAGATAAATGTAGTGAATGATTCTAAATGCTCCTGCGGTTCTCCTGTTGAATATGCCATCCATTACTTTCTAGAATGTCAATTATATTATATGCATGTATATAATTGCCATGTGCTATTGAAAATTTCAAAATTGCCTCCTAGACAAAAATTACAACAAGCTAAAGGTTGATGAACATACCATACGATGATGAATATTTTCGAGTATACAGAATGCTTTTTATATGTTTCTCAATATCTTTAAATATTTCCGTAAAATATAAATCTATTTATTCCAAAATATTGCTGCTGGAGACAATTTTGATAAACTAATAGCAAACTCAACAAGTGTTCGCAACAGTTTGCTTTACATGTAAAACACGATCGAAACTAAAATAAAGTTATTCAAATCCCAAAGATAATAGAGGACAAAGCTTTACATTCAATTTTTGGTTGGCGTTATATATGTATTTTCCATTTATTCATTTTTAGATCAATAATCACTATTTACCAAATACCTATCGCAACTTCTGTTTATAGCAATTCTGATTCTTATACTCTGAAATATTTCTTATTATAGTTTGGCTTTCCAAATCTAGATCACGTGGTATCTGATGAGTCATTGAGCAGAAACACGTACGTACGCAAATCACGTCATACGGTTTTGCGATTTATTCAAGGTTAAATCTACAAATTTACAGGGCGTTACCAAATCACTACAGTGCACACAATTTTAGAATACTGTAAAATAAAGTAAGATTCCAGGACTTCTGAATATGACCCAACCTATGTTATTTGCCCTACCCCTTTCTAATATTGGAAAAGAATGGCGGAAGCGAGTACTGGGTTCAGTTTGATTTAATTTCGAAGATTTTCGTTTAGACTTTTAATTTGACTATCTCTGTTCAGTTGTTCGAAAACCAATATATCATGCGTCTTATTTTCTTATAATTTTATGCATGTATTATGACAGAGTGTTGAATAACGAATGAATCACATTGTATGGATGATTTATAATCGAATTCTTGCGTATTTAAAAACATAATGAAAAGTTAAATCAGAAGGCGTTTCTACAGATAAAACGAATCAAAATCAATGTGCAAGGTATACACAAACAGTGTAATAAATAAATTTTAAAAAAATATTTAAACTTTGTTAAATGATTTGATTTTTGATTTTTTTGTGTTTTAACCCACTTTTAAGCACCGCTTTTGGGCTATTTCGTGGCGGCCAGTTTTTATTGGTGGAGGAAGCCGGAGTGCCCGGAGAAAACCACCGACCTTCGATAGGAAAACTGACAATCCTAGTCAATTAAGATTGGAGTCAAGTGCACCCGCACGAGCGGGGTTCGAACTCACAACCTCAGTGTTGACTGGCTAGTGATTTCAGTAGTAACTACTTAGACCACTCGGCCACCGAGGCCCCCTTTGTTAAATGAGTGTTCTGGATAATAACAACTAACTTTTCTTATTATTGATGTATTTTAATTTTTTTCATTAAATATAACCGAAAATAACTTATTTATGGATATAATCGATAGAAGTACATATTGTTATGTAAAAAAATGTATTTTAATGGAGTATAAGATATCTACAAAGTATTGTCATCATATCTAGGTAAACAAGTCGAAGAGAAAGAAGAAAATATTAATGTACAGAAAAAATGCTTTCTTTTAGATATTGTGTTTTTGCAATTGCACAAAGTGTTTAAAGTAAGATTGTCACACAGATGCGCAATATAGACCCCCTTATTTACATTTTTTCACGTAAATTTAAATTTTGTATTAATTTCCTCTTTTCTCTACCTATTGTAGTGTCAATCAGATAAGTTTTATCATCTTGTTATATAGTTCTCAATCGAGAAAACGGAAAAATATATAAAAAAGTATCTTTTTATCGAAAACAAATAAAATTTGGGGTTATTTTCTTTTTATCTCCCAGTTAATTGGATTTGTTTTTTTCAATAATTGTTATGATATGATCAAGGTTTCATCATAATCTCTGAATACTCAAAATCCATTTATACTTTTTTCCACTCTCGCTTTTTAAAGATTTTCAAATAATTCAGACAGAATTCTTCAATGATTTAAAAACAAACAATGGGAAATGTTGCGACTCATCATATCAAATAAATATAGATAAGTATACACAAGGAGAAAAGTTCAAATGTCTTGTTTTTCTCAGTAAAATTCAAAATAACTTCATGGCAAAATATGTTCTATGCCTTTTATCGTTTTAGAATAATTTCGATTCTCCCGTTTTCTCATTTCAAAACTCGCACAGTAAAACATATATTATTCCCTCTGTCTGCTTTATTTTTTTTACCCATTATTCTCTCTTCTTTATTTGTTTGGCCCGTCATTTTTTCTGCTTTATTTGTTTGGCCCATAATTCTTTCTGCTTTATTTGTTTGGCCCGTCATTATCGCTGCATTATTTGTTTGGCCCATTATTCTCTCTGCATTATTTGTTTGGCCAATCATTCCCTGTTTGCATGTTTTGTTTGGCCGATCATTCTCTCTGCTTTATTTGTTTGACCAATCATTCCCTGTTTGCATGTTTTGTTTGGCCGATCATTCTCTCTGCTTTATTTGTTTGACCTATTTTTCTCTCTGCTTTATTTGTTTTACCAATAATCATCTCTGCTTTATTTGTTTGGCCCATAATTCTCTCTTCTTTATTTGTTTGGCCCATTATTCTCTCTGCATTATTTGTTTGGCCAATCATTCCCTGTTTGCATGTTTTGTTTGGCCGATCATTCTCTCTGCTTTATTTGTTTGACCTATTTTTCTCTCTGCTTTATTTGTTTTACCAATAATCATCTCTGCTTTATTTGTTTGGCCCATAATTCTCTCTGCTTTATTTGTTTGGCCCATAATTCTCTCTGCTTTATTTGTTTGGCCCATAATTCTCTCTGCTTTATTTGTTTGGCCCATAATTCTCTCTGCTTTATTTGTTTGGCCCATAATTCTCTCTGCTTTATTTGTTTTACCCATAATCCTCTCTGCTTTATTTGTTTGGCCCATAATTCTCTCTGCTTTATTTGTTTGGCCCATAATTCTCTCTGCTTTATTTGTTTTACCAATAATCATCTCTGCTTTATTTGTTTGGCCCATAATTCTCTGCTTTATTTGTTTGGCCCATAATTCTCTCTGCTTTCTCTCTGCTTTATTTGTTTTACCCATAATCATCTCTGCTTTATTTGTTTGGCCCATAATTCTCTGCTTTATTTGTTTGGCCCATAATTCTCTCTGCTTTATTTGTTTGGCCCATAATTCTCTCTGCTTTATTTGTTTGGCCCATAATTCTCTCTGCTTTATTTGTTTTACCAATAATCATCTCTGCTTTATTTGTTTGGCCCATAATTCTCTCTGCTTTATTTGTTTGGCCCATAATTCTCTCTGCTTTATTTGTTTGGCCGATCATTC
This sequence comes from Mytilus coruscus, assembly GCA_017311375.1. NCBI lineage: Eukaryota > Metazoa > Mollusca > Bivalvia > Mytilida > Mytilidae > Mytilus > Mytilus coruscus. The sequence continues at coordinate 26,530,501 of CM029600.1, forward strand.
TCTCTGCTTTATTTGTTTGACCTATTTTTCTCTGCTTTATTTGTTTTACCAATAATCATCTCTGCTTTATTTGTTTGGCCCATAATTCTCTCTGCTTTATTTGTTTGGCCCATAATTCTCTCTGCTTTATTTGTTTGGCCGATCATTCTCTCTGCTTTATTTGTTTGACCTATTTTTCTCTCTGCTTTATTTGTTTTACCAATAATCATCTCTGCTTTATTTGTTTGGCCCATAATTCTCTCTGCTTTATTTGTTTGGCCCATAATTCTCTCTGCTTTATTTGTTTGGCCCATAATTCTCTCTGCTTTATTTGTTTGGCCCATAATTCTCTCTGCTTTATTTGTTTGGCCCATAATTCTTTCTGCTTTATTTGTTTGGCCCATAATTCTCTCTGCTTTATTTGTTTGGCCCATTATTCTCTATGCTTTATTTGTTTAGTTCATTATTCTCTATGCTTTATTTCTTTGGCCTTTTATTATCTCCAATTCATTTGTTTGTCCCCTTCTTTATTTGCTGTATTTGTTTGGTCCATTATTCTTTATGCTTTATTTGTTTTCCCCGTTAATATTCTCTATAATTTATTTGTATGATCCATTTTTCTCTATTTTTTTAACTCCACCCAGACTGTCCTTCAATTTAAAAATAGCGTTTTTATCTGAAATATACCTGCAATATTTATCCAGGATGATAAGCAACTACAAATCAAGTATTTATATTAATGACCTTGGTATCCGGTATTTTATAATTAGTTTTTTCCAAACTCTGGATCTTATATGATTAGAATTTATCCTGTCAGCATCATAAAACGCCCAGCTGATGATAAATAATGAAAACATTTAGAACGTTTTTGTAAACATCTGATTGTATATTACCAATAATGGCGTATGTTCTAACGAAGGCGAGGTACTGTGTACAAATGTCCGGGTTCAAATCTTTTTAAAGTTGTTTATTTACTTTTTAAAATCTTTTTAAATTTTTTTCTTCGTAATTTAAAAACGAGTGGTTTACTGAAAAAGACCATTCATCTGAAACATTTTTTAAAATCAAATATATACTCAACATCATAGCTGCTGTACCATACGAAGAATTTGCACCACAGTATTATACTTTGTTTAACTGCCTTCCAAGTTGAGTTCGGATGATTTATATAAATTCCATTGACGGATTTTTTATTTATTATCCATTTTATATTTAAAAAGGGGAGAAGCCGATGTTTTTTTCTTCATGTCTCTTAACCTTCAAGAACTGTTAATATAAAGATAAGGAGGTGTTGTATGATTGCCAATGAGACAACTATCCACCAAAGTTCAAATGAAGTGGATGTAAGCAATTATAGACAACTTTACGGCATTCAACAATGAGAAAACCTATAGCATATAAACTTTAATATTCAATTCGTCATGAATATGAAGAAGAAAACAAATTGCCAACCGGACGTTAAGCACGCAGCAGTCAAACAATCAATATACAAATTATTCACAATGTATTTTAAAAGAGTTTACCTGCAAAATGTATGTAAGCGATATATATACAAAACACCGGCATATATTGCATGAATGAGAAACTTTTTTCTTTCATTCTTTCAGTTTATCATCTCTTAACAATAGCAAGAATGTGAGAAGACATCAAAGGGAACCAAGTCAATGAAAGACAGACAATATCATGGTAAAAAAAAAAAAAAAAAAAAAAAAAGACAAACAGCGTTAGTTTTCTAAATTGAGTTGTTTAATATTTGTCTTGTCGGGGCCTTTAATAGCCGACTCTTAAATGAAATTCTTAGTATGTGATACGTAGTACCACTGAGAGTTTACTCGAAATTCATATTTACATGGTTGCATTTTTGTTGTCGAGTATATGAACAGACCTAACTAAATTTGAAAAGAATTAAAAACATACTTACAAAGTAACTAAAAAGTGTCCAATACGTACTTTGGTGCACTTTACATGTTTATGGGTACTAAGGATACAAATAAAACATGACTTCGTATCTAAATAGTATATAGTGATTGGTCAATGGCAAATGATAAAGTATTTGATTGGTCTCTTCAAGAATGCTGGTTGTGATTTTTTGCATACAAATAGACCAGTAACAACTTGGCCAACTCATCTGCACATAGACGTAACATGGGTTTATTACAAGCATTGGTCCTTACAGTAATGTTAGCTGGCAGTCAAGGTATGATTTTGTTAGAAACGCTTTTTCACTGTTTTACAATTTTCAAACATACGTAAAATCTCGTTGTGCTTAAAGTTCTTTAAATACCACAGCATTAACTCTTTACTTGTCTATTGTAAGTTTTATAGTTTACTATGTCATCAATATTAAATAAATGGATACACCATATGCCTTTTCTTTCTGGCCAGCTAGACTCAGATATAACAAATAAAAATTTTAAAATAATTCTAAGCATATATGAGTTATTGCCCTTAAAGAGGAGTTACTATACGATGATGAATACATATCAGATCAGTTACATGTTCCCCTAAACAACTGGGCGATAATTACGTGTTCCTCCCGGAACTCAGCATTGTTGTTAACCAGTTCTCATAGACCACTTCTCTCCACTGAATGCACATAGAAATATAGTTTAAAGTATAATGCTGGGTTTCGGAACTGATAAGAAAGAGCTTTAGTTAACGCTTATATTCAAATCAAAATACTTAAACAAATGATTCTTGATATTTTTGTTCCTCTTTGAAATTAACGGATTTAAAAATAGGTGCAAGTAAAAAAGAAACTTTTGTTTCCGCTTGCATTTTCGAATTTCTAATTGTAAGTCTGGTACAAAGTAACAGTGTTAAAAGAAAATTTGCTACTAATAGTGAAATGAAGGGAATACGAAGGCTGATTACAAAGGGTTTTACTGATATCAACCGAGTTAACTCTCATTTTGTTAAGACAATTGTGTTCTTCACACTTTGGTTTTTATTGTAGTATTTTAGAAGTTAAGTATTTTTCATTCTGTTGTTTTTTTGTTTTGTTTTTGTTTTTTGTCTTTTTAATTCTTTCAACAATAATTTTTTTCGTCTTCGTCTTCGACTTTGACATTGATTGACTCTGGACTATCCGCTTATTTCTTTTTTATATTAATAAACGTGATGAACAACGATATATCAAAAGACCATACAGTTTCCACTTGATAATATCTTCAAATCAGCATTACACTCATAAAATACTTTTACGATTTCAGCATACTATTGTATGTTGATTTAAGTCAATAAATAAGATAGATGTGGTATCGTAAACAAGTGTTATTTAAAAAAAAAAATATTTATTTAAGGCCACGGAAATAAATGGTGGAATGGATGGGATAACGACAACACCCATAAATACCGTAAGTTTTGTTATTAAACTAAATCACAAACAAATGTTTATTCGAGATTCTTGAGTCCGAATTCAAATTATTCCAAACTTTATAAGTTCTATATTCGAAATTAAAATTTATAACATTTGAAATTCCAGATTCAATTTATTTATCAATTTTTATTATTATATATACACATTTAAAAATTATTTTAAATGCTATACTTATATAATGATCAGAATTTATATCAACCAAATTTATTATTGTTTATATATATAACCGTTAGTAAGTAGCACAAATCGTTGTTTTTCTTTTAGTGATGAAACAATAAAATTTCACTGGAATATAAAATTATTATCTCGCTCAGTTTAGCCATTAAATCATAACCTTTATTTTATTATAGAGAACACAGAATACTGCTTTGAAGGCGGAGACGCAGATCTTGAATGTCCGGACGGCTATTTGATCGATATCAATTGGGTAGTCTACAAATACAGTTATTACCAATATTATCGTTGCAGCGACCCAAATGCATCACAAAAGGTCAAAGCCCTTTGTGACGGATTGAATAGTTGTACTTTCACGTGCGATGATCAGTTATTCAATGACACCACATGTAACAACAGAAAAGAGAGATTGACTGTTTGTTATAAATGTGTGCCTGGTATGTATAATTAGGTTTAATATTACTTCAAAACACAAATAGTTTTTTGTTGTTGTCTTCTGTATATTTCGTCCAAATTTTCTGCTACGAGTCTTTTATTTTTTGTAACTTAGATTGTAATTGGCACTGTAAATTGGGATTTCCCTTACAGTTCAGTAATACTAGTACTTCGTTGTTACATGCTTTTGCATTGTTTGTTCTATTTTTTTTTTTTTTTTTTTGGGAGAGGAGGCGAGAAGACCTGTGACAACAAACATTTTACAAGAGAGAAATACGGATTTAATTGGATATGTTTATATTGAGGTCAATGTTAAACACGTATCAAAATAATTTTAATATTTTCCTTTCATAACGCATTTTATACACCGTTTTTTAAGCTTGATAAGATGCCCGTATATTTTGACAACGTTACTTGTATGATTTCTATTGTAGATCCATGTGACTCGTTTTACTGTGCTAATGGAGGGATGTGTAAGTTGGGATCAGATCTAGAGCCCATGTGTCAATGTCTCGGAGACTGGAATGGAACTCGCTGTGATGGTAAGTATTTAGACTTAGGTCTGATATGAACCTATGTGTCAATGTGGCGGAGACTGGAATGGAACTCGCTGTAACGGTAAGTATTTAGACTAAGGTGTGATATGAACCTATCATTTTGTCAATGTAGCGGAGACTGGAATGGAACTCACTGTGATGGTAATAATTTAGACTAAGGTCTGATATGAACCTATGTGTCGATGTGGCGGAGACTGGAATGGAACTCGCTGCAACGGTAAGTATTTAGACTAAGGTCTGATATGAATCTATGTGTCAATGTGGCGGAGACTGGAATGGAACTCACTGTGATGTTAAGTATTTAGACTAAGGTCTGAAATGAACCTATGTGTCAATGTGGCGGAGACTGGAATTGAACTCAATGTGTTGGTAAGTATTTAGACTAAGGTCTGATATGAACCCATGTGTCAATGTGGCGGAGACTGGAATGGATTTCACTGCGACGGTAAGTATTTAGACTAAGGTATGATATGAACCTATGTGTCAATGTGGCAGAGACTGGAATGGATTTCACTGCGACGGTAAGTATTTAGACTACGGTATGATATGAACCTATGTGTCAATGTGGCGGAGACTGGAATGGATTTCACTGAAACGGTAAGTATTTATCAACCTAAACCAGCCCATTAGTCGGTACTTCCGTGTTGACAGGAATTATCATTTTGATGGTCATAATTGAAATTAACTGTTTACTAAACTTCAACTTTCAATTTTTTTGAAATACTGTTTCGTATCAAGACAATACAATATTTTGAGTAGGCAGCTATTTTCTGGGTAAGGGCAAACACACATGTTCTTGCGTATGGCCTGAGATTGATATCGAGTCACTTTTTTATAATTCGACTATAGAAACGTGTTGTTTTGTATATATTTTTCCCCAAAAAAAAAAAAAAAAAAAAAAAAAAAAAAAACGGCTGAAAGAAAATCTATACGAAGATTAACTGTCTTTAATTATTCTTCTTTAAACCTACATGAAACATCAATATGTTATTTTTGTTCATGCTTTTTATTATAGAAAATCCATGCAACGACATGTGTACATATGGTTCTTGTTTGGTGAACGCTACAACTGGTACAGCAGAGTGTTGTTCTACAGCGGAGTCAACTGATTACAATTGTAAACATATTCAAATGTTTTTAACTCAGCCTCAGTTATATCTACTTAATATTTTAAAAGAGCTAAAAGAATTCAGCATTCCTTTAAAAATTTACAGGATTAAAGAAACAGTCATATATTTGCTTTGGATTGTTTGTACACACCGGTTAAAAATAGTTGATATAAAAATAAAAAGATGTATGATTGCCAAATGAGACAACTCACCACCAGAGACCAAATGACATAGAAGTTCACAACTATAGTTCACCATAAGGCTTTCAACAATGAGCAAAACCCATACCGCATACTACATGTATCACAAGCTATGAGATAAATCTTGTATACTTTATAATTATTTACCTTCTTCTTCAAGCTTAAGTTCGTCGTGTATGATTTGCCAAAATAAATTATCTTATTATTTGAATTGACAAGAGTTTATCAAATAATTATTCGTGTCACTTTAGGTTCAGATCCATGTGATGAAATTATGTGTCAAAACAATGGGACGTGTCTTATCAACCCGACAGATGAGACTGCTCAGTGTTGCTGTGCTGAGGGTTTTATGGGGTCAATGTGTGAAACTCAAGGTAAGGCACTTTACTACAAATAAAGCAGACAAATGGGGTACTTAGTGATGCCAACTCTCTGAATGTATAAAAATCAATTACAGAAACAACCCAATCGCAAAACCAATAACAATTTTGTCTTTTTATAGTATGAAGGACATAGTAAGGAAATATACAAGGGTCTGATTTGTGAGTCCCTCAATGGTTTATTCTAATTTTTTAAAGCTCTATTCTTTATATTTTAACATCGCATAAGTCTCTATACTCTATATTTTGCCGATTTTTCTTTATATATATATATATATATATATATATATATATATATATATATATATATATATATATATATATATAACATCGCATTAGTCTTTATTCTCTATATTTTGCCGATTTTTCTCTATTCTTTATATATTAACATTGCATTAGTCTCTATTCTCTATATTTTGCCGATTTTTCTCTATTCTTTATATATTTACACCGCATAAGTCTCTATTCTCTATATTTTGCCGATTTTTCTTTATATATATACATATATATTAACATCGCATTAGTCTCTATTCTCTATATTTTGCCGATTTTTCTCTATTCTTTATATATCAACATCGCATTAGTCTCTATTCTCTATATTTTGCTGATTTTCCTCTATCCTTTATATATTAACATCACATTAGTCTCTATGCTCTACATATCGCCGATTTTTCTCTATTCGTTATTTATTTGGTCCATTACTCTGTAGCATTGGTACATGATTCTTTATTCTGAAAACCCCATCAAAACTCTCATAAACATGCATACATATTCAATGATTATTACGACTTAAGTTGTAAAGAAGAAACTTTAATAAAATCTATGATATAAGTGATCTTTTAATTATCTTGATTTTTATGTTTATTTTCATTACCTTTATAATCATAATATATTTCAACTCAACCATCCTGGCATAACATGTTACCAAACATTTGCTTATTTTATCTCGAATTAACAGTTGACGCCTGTACAAACAACCCTTGTGGTAATGATGGGAGTTGCAGCGTTAACACCTTAGGAATAGCACAATGTTCTTGTCCAGAGGGATTCGGTGGACCTCGATGCAATGGTATGTCTTTTATATGGAACGCCAAAACTGTCTTGTTATGCCCATTTTCATTATATGATGTGCATTTACCTTTATATGATGTGCACTTGTCATTATATGATGTGCAAACACCTATATATGATGTGCAAATATCCTTATATGATGTGCAAATATCCGTATATGATGTGCAAACATCATTATATGATGTGCAAATATACTTATATGGTGTGCATATATACTTATATGATGTGCAAATATACTTATATGATGTGCAAATGTACTTATATGATGTGCAAAGATCCTTATATTGTGTGCAAATATACTTATATGAAGTGCAAATATACTTATATGATGTACAAATATCCTTATATGATGTGCATTTTCCCTTATATTATGTGCAAACATCTTTATATGATGTGGTTGTGTCATTATATTATGTGCTTTTAATCTTATATGATGTGGTTCGGTTTACTTCATTATATGGTGTCGAAACGTCATTATACCGGTATGATGTGCTTTCATCGTCGTTATGGTCAATGAACATGATTACGATTAGAATGATTACTGTCTACGTCGTAACTGATTCCGATCTGCTACTGCGGAGTTAACAAAACCCGGCTCAAATTTGTAGCTATCGCTAGCGAAATTGCATATTATAGGAAAAATGAGACAGTGCAATTTAACAAAAATCAACGTTTCAAACATTTCGGAGGAAGATTAGTATCTATTTGAAGAATTTCCCGGCTACGGCGAAAATATGATAAAACAAATTTTGTGGCCCTTTATAGCTTGCTGGTTGGTTTGAGCAAAGGCTCCGTGTTGAAGGCCGTACTTTGGCCTATAATTGTTTCCTTTTTACAAATTATGACTTGGATGGAGAGTTATCCTCATTGGCACTCATATCACATCTTCTTATTTCTATTCATTGCAAAGGACACCAATGAACTCACAGTCAGTTTTAAAGATATTTCATAACAATAGCAATACAATTATCTACTCATGCATAATCATACCGGTATGGATGATTGATTGATTGATTGGTGTTTAACGCCACTTTCGACACTATCATGCTATTTCGTGGCGGTGAGTTTATATTGGTGGAGGAAGCAGAAGTGCCCGGAGAGAACCAGTTGCCTTCTGTAGGAAAACTGACAATTCTAGTCAATTAAGATTGGGGTCGAGCTTACCTGCCACTTGCGGGATTCGAACTCACAACCTAAGTGTTGACAGGTTAGTGATACAGTAGTTCGACTACGTAGCTACTTAGACCACTCGGCCACCGAGTCCCCCCCCCTTGAAACGGAGCAGATATGGGATGGACTCCAACTCGGTGCATCACATTTGCGTGCAGCTTTTTATTATGTTTTCGTGCATTTATTTCACAGCTTCAACTAGATGATTATGGATGGATGCTTGACGTCCAGCGGCAAATTGATATGCATATTCGTACGAGAACATGTTAATGTGATATGAATATTAAACCCTGCTTTGTACTAGACTGACACCCTGAGCCGGATTTTCAACATGCTATTTCACAGCAAAACATGTTGCCTTCCTCGGACACATTATTCTGATTCCGAGCCGACCAGTCTTTGCTCTTACTCCTTAATTTCGCGTGCTTAGCAGGGAAGCAGCAAATATCGATTTTCAAGTCTTTGGTTCGAACCCATAACTTCCCGCACTCGAGGCGAATATGCTACCACGAAAGCACCGCCACTAGACAGTAACCCGCTATATAAAAGGTTTCGTGGGAAGCCGCACATATATACACATCCAGACTCAAGTAAACAGGGGTAACGTACCGAGCATTGATTTTTTTTTTTGGCGAGTGGGGGGCATGTTTTTTTTGTAAATGTTTGATTCCAAATTTCTTGAAAAAGATTTTATCTATTTCAGAAGGGAAGCGAAATAGTTTGTTTCCATTGAAAATGAGGGAAAAATAAAACAATAATGAAGTTAAAAAAAAATAACCATGTTATTGAAAAAAAAAGTTTATTTTTTTATCAAAATCGAAAAATATGTTTGTCCTAAACACAAGGAAATACACGTGCTCCTGCCAACACTAGATGACATGTCGGTGCCTAACCAATCTGATTAAGATACAATGTACAGATCATATGTCTAAGCTTTGGGTACAAGGATCTGACAAAACTTCATTTTACCTTCTCTTCTGGTAAATATTACATCAGTCAATGAAATTTCAGCCTTCAAATTTATGAAGGTGTGTATCAATCCGACAAAACCAGAGAATCCCAATGGTCTTTTTAAAGAACAGAAAATAGAATGGAGCGTTTTCAGATCCGCGTAAGTAAAGCTTGGACACACAATATCTGTAATTTAATCAGATTGGTATCTTAATTAAAATAAAAAACTGCATTAATTTATTGTTTACTGAGGCCTCTTGGTTTCTTATAGATAGAGAGTTGTGTTTTGTGTTTTATTTTTTTTTAAGTGAAGATTTACGGCGGCGGCTTTTAATATTTTGCGTTTATCTTGAAAACTACAATAGATTTAAAAAAAAAAAAAAACCAAATAGTGCAATGTATCTGAATATATTCTATAGTATAGGTCCTATTTTGGCTATTTTGGCTCTTATGAGTTTAGTTGTTTTATTACCTATTATCTTGATAACTTATCTATAGAGAAACCATTCCTTGCAAAATGGTGTAGACAAGAACAGATTTAGAAATAAATAAATTTTAATTATGGTCATTTTTTTCATTGGGGTCGGGGACGTGGGAGGAAACATGTGAATTTTTCTTATTTTTTCAAGTCTTGACCTTGGTAGAAAAAAAAAAACAATCACGGACCCCCCCCCCTTTTCCAAAGACATAAACATTTCACCCCCAAAAAAAAAAAAAAAGTCACCACCGACCAATCACACACACATTTCTCAATACTTTTGTTCGTAATAACAAAAAAAAACTCATTAAGTTTCTATTGCATTATAAGTTTAAAATATTGCGTGGATCTAGAACTTCAAGTGTGGAAGTTGTTTGCGACTTTAGGGAACTTAATTTGGATATGCCGGTTATTGTCTCATTGATATTTACCACACCTTCATTCAATATTAGCTTCAGATAAATAAAAATACTCTGCTAGAAGAAATTGTTGAAACTAAGGATTTAGGTTTTAATAATTGAGGCGAACTCAGCGAGGCGTAAAAATTGATGTCTTTCGAGTCAAAACTATTATTTTTTACTGTTTGGGGGATGTACGATGAGGGTCGAACCCTGAACCATTAGGGCAAGTATGGACACACCTTTCAAGCTTGATACCATACAGCTCTGAATTTTGATATGATTAAATATCTGACACATCATAGGTTTGTGACACATAATGAATGTGGTCTAAGATTTAAAAAAGATGAAAATGGACATTTACCTATTATTAGGTCCAATATCCAAAATCTAAATATATTGTTAGATTCAGCATATCAAAGAACCATAAAAATTGTTTGTTTTGGTCCCGTTTTGGCCCCTAATTCCTAAACAGTTATTGTCTGGCAACAAAATATTTACGGACGACGAAGACATCGCCATAACATTTTACGGCGGCAAATCTATAACTATAAAAAATTGAATACCACCTTTCCATCCCAAAAAAAAAATTAAATCAAAGGCCCCCTTAATTTCTTCCTATCCCCTCTTTTTGTGGTTACAAATGACCGGTCCCTTATATGAGTCATTACCCTATCAATGTCCGATTTTTCCCATTTTTTTGTCTATCTTAAGAAAAGTAATATATAAAGATAAACTTGAACAGCTAAAATGATCAGCAAGGCAAAATTTACAAAAAATGAACATACTGGAAATTCATGTAATAACTTCTTATAGAAAAAACGCTAGGTATAAAGATATTGACAAATATAATGCCTACCCTTGTTAAAATGAGCATAGAGGATGGCATAAATTAAAGAATTATTTCTTAAATCTAATAACTATAACCGTATGTTCATTATTGTAGACCCCGTATGATTATTATTGTAGACCCATCGATTAAAATTGAACTTTGCGATTCATATTTTGACAATTTTCCAACATTATCAGATGTGATCTTTTTCATCTTAAAACGAGGTACCAACAAGCCAAAGTTTATCTCTTTTTGAATCTCAACCATTTTCCAAACGATAGCTACAGATTTGCGCCAGGTATATAGTAATTCCACAGAAGCAGATCGGAATCAGTTATGACGTAGACAGTAATCGTTCTAATCGTAATCATGTTCATTGACCATAACAAAGAAGAAAGCACATCATATAATGACGTTTCGACATCACATAATGAAGTAAATCGAACCACATCATATAATGACACAACCACATCATATAAAGCTGATTGTACATACTATAAGTACATTTGCACATCATATAAGACTATTTGCACATCATATAAGTATATTTGCACATCATATAAGTATATTTGCATATAAGTATATTTGCACATCATATAAGTATATTTGCACATCATATAAGGATCTTTGCACATCATATAATTACATCTGCACATCATATAAGTATATTTGCACATCATACAAGATCTCCAGACAAGACGAACAAGGAGTTGAAGCCAGAAGTTAATATTTATGTAAAAAGTAGTTAAGGGGCTGATTCCCGCTATTGAACCATACTGTCATTCTATAATATTATTGCGTAAGTATTTCTGTATTGTCCTTGTTATTGGTCCATGTCTTGGTGTATTGGTCTGAGGCGAAGCCGAAGGCCAATACTGCTGGCGGAGGACCAACAATAAGGCCAATACAGAAATACATGTAATAGTATCTTTATTAATTAACTACAGTGTTACAATATTTTTTTATTTCATTTCACAAGAGATAAACATTTTTACCTTGAAGTGGAACTATCCAAATCTCAGTTTCTTTTTATAAGATGCAATATCTAATGATCACTGATGATTTGGTGCCGTTTCCATGTATCTTCAGCCTTTTCTCATCTGATGAATTTTTCTACCCTTTCCAGTCACTATAAAGTGTTACAACTTTAATTTAGACACAACACATAAATAGTAATTGGAAAGGTACTGCCATTGCATGTGTAATGCAAATATATTTTTAAAAAATATAATGTAAGAGTTGAAATTGATTCAACTATCCATAAGCCAATTGACCAAAGAACAAAGATTTGCGCAATTGCAGAATGCATATGCCTGGTTCGGGTTTAAAAATAAAAGACCATTTACAAAACATGAGAAGCGAAAGTAAACAGTAAAATTCGATTTGTACCATCGACATGATGAAATTATGAGGTCATCAAGAAATGAACTTTGTGATAAGTTTACTCGTTCCCCAAACCTGAAATAATTCCATCGCCTACTTTCAAAATGCTTTTCAAATGAATGGGACCGTCTTTAACCTAAAATATATGCCATACTGAACGTTTCAGCTTGTTTATGGTGAGTAAATAAAAACTGCGTCGTACAAACAACTGTTTACTTTCAGTTTGAGTTTATCGTGACTTACGATCTAAAAACTAGAGACGTTCCGAAATCTTGTTTTGGCCGGATCAGAACTCGGCCAATACGGAAAAAAAATCTGTATTGGCCGAGTTGACATCTTATATTGCATATGCAGTTTTCATCATATTAAGTACAATAACAGTGTAGTTAATTAATAATGATACAGTTACAGACTCTGCTGCTATAACTTTGTAAACAAGGATTCATACGCACCGCGTGGGTATAACCGTATTACTAATTTCTAATTATTAAAATCTTCGTAAATCTGGATTAAGACCAGTTTCTATCCAATGGATATCAAAATGATTCCGATTATTACTTTTTTAATGATTGTAAAGTTGAAATGGCATGAAAGGCTGACATTATTTAGGAGAACTATTTTGTCTAGCGATTGCTGATCATTGGAGGGTAAAAAGTCCAACACCATAACAAAACGGATCTATTTATCATGTATACATACCGATTGTTTACGATTGTAAGACATGTGCATAAAAGTGAAAGCTCGAATAAATATGAAAAATATAACAAAGGGATAGCTCCAAATACCATTTAATAACAAAAAACATATGGACAGGTCAAGATATCTTTTTGGTAAATAAAATAAAGTATGTAAAGTGGTTCCCGTCCGACTACAACACTTTGTTCGAGTGTAGCGTAATACAAGCAGATTCCAGTTAGTATGTAAAATAGTAAATATGAAACCGAGTGCGGTAGGCGGAGGCATAATCAACTTCCGTTAGTTCTGGTCAATGGTATCGGAAACATGCCGCTGATAGCGTCATTTTCCAAAAACCAAACTTAGTATACAATTGAATACATTTTGAGTGTAGGAACTCCAGCGTGCATGATGAACAGGTAACAACACCAAAGTATGCACAGTTAAAATGTAAGATGATCTAAATGATTTGTGGAGTAGTGTCTAGACGCTGGCAGCCCGAATAAAGTGTTGAAAATTTACCACAGACGGAAAACTAGGACATCTGGAGGTATGGTATTTCAAGATATAACAGGTATGAATGAATATTTGGAACAGTTATAGTTTGGTTCTGATCTGTCTGAGGTTATTTGAAATTGAACCACAGGTCCTGGTGTAGTGGAAATGGAGCAGGTTATACCCCCCCCTTTTTAATGCCATCCGTCGTGATGCTCCCCCCTAATCTATCGCTTTATGACTAATTGTAATTATTTTAAACAAAACAAAGTGTGTTACCTGGTACGGTTGCACAGCTACTGCATTCTTCGTCAACCAATTCTTGTTGTCTTTGTGAATGTTGCACTATGGTCGCACTGCATACACCAATAATAACTACTAGTATGTAGATGTTCATTGTTATAGTGCTGTGTTAACGTATTGTGCTAACGGATAAGGACAGGACTTCTTATATATCATACGAGAAGGAAACTATAAGCTTGATGTTTTAAATAACTTCTGTTGTTGTGGTTTGGCACAAATAGAATTCCATTTTCCGTCTGCATGTTGATTGGAGATGATAAGTATTCACAATGATTTTGACCATAACACTTTTAGTCATCATCCCGGCAGATTATTGATAAAATATCATTTTCCGTCCGCATGTTGTTTGGAGATAAGAAGTATTTACAATAATTTTTAACATAACACTTTTTAAGTAAATAGATTTATAATAAAATTTACGGAAAAGCAATTTAAATTTTTAAGGAAAAACTTATATTTTCCCTATTACTCCTAAAAGTATTTGCTGGTCTTATACCAACTTGAGATTATTTTCAATTGTTTACAATTGTTGAAGTTAAAGCTGACTACAAAATACATGACTAAAGTATTCATTGGACCTTTTCTACAAACTCGTGGTTACGTGATCGCCTTGGGTGCGGTAGGTCATGGGTTCTGACTCTAGCTGGCTTAAACTTTAGTGTTTGTATTTGTTGCTTCTTGCCTATAATTGTGAGAGCAAGGACTTCAAAATAGTATAAGTACACCTTTATGTGGACTATAGCCTAGTGGGATAGCACGTTGGACTTCTACTTTGTGTGTCTGTATTACTAGTATACAAAACAGGATATATTTATGATAATATTAACATGACTTGTCATCGTCTAAAATGTATGTGTTAAATTTGTCGCTGGACCTTAATCATCGATTTTCATCACATAGTACCCAATATCGGTATCATTCTTTAATCTTGCCAACTTTGATTTGTATTTCACAAATAATAAACAGAACAGTGAAATTACTGAAAAAAGGCCCAAACCAAGTTTATTTACACACATACGTTCAATGGTGTTACTATGTCAATACTGGCTTTGTATCAGTTGTTAAGATGTATATACTTCTTGAGTACATAAAGATAAAGATAAAGATAAAGATATTTTATTTCCTAACAAGTGTGGACACAGATGAATGTGGATAGTATGTTTGGATGTTTGACAGTGTTTTATATGACAAAAGGAGTTCTGTGTTTTTCCTATATGGTGTTATTAACTGTGTTGCACGATGACAACCAACCTGAGCATTAGGAGTGTTGTTTATTTAATATTTAGATTTATGTTCAAGACGGGCATGGAAGAGACACTAATTGCATTAATTACCAAATGATTATGATAGAATATTTTCCAAATCTTTGATTTCGGATACATTTTGTAGCTAGGAGAGCAACACATAATAGGTTCATTTTTTCATGTGATTTTTTTTTAAATGGGAGATGATATCTGAGAACATGATATCAGGAGGCTGTAACTCAGTGGTTGTCGTTTGTCTATGTGTTACATAATATTTGTTTTTTTCGTTTATTTTGTGTACATAAATGACTATGCGTTATGGGCTTTGCACATTGTTGAAGGCTGTACGGTGACCCGTAGTTGTTAATTTCTGTGTCATTTTGGTCTGTTGTGGAGAATTTTCTCATTGGCAATCATACCACATCTTTTTTATATGTATTTGCTCACTATTTGTATTGTTCTATTTATATTACTTTGTGGTGGATTGTCAGTATCATTAGTAAAATATTTTGTTAAAATGTCGAAATTGTTTCTCAGATTAGAAGACATTTATTGGTTTTTAGTAATGACAATGCCTGACATGATGCTTGGGGCTAGATGAGCTAGAAAGGAAACTTCTGTGTTGTTTTTTATCAATTCTTTGATAACATCTCCTCCAAAGCTGGCCGAAGCAAAAAAAAAGTTTTAACCAATATGAAAATGATATCAACAATGCTTCAAAGACTCATAACTGCTCCAAAAGTAATCTGATAGAATTTCAAGCATGTCAAGTGGGTATTATGAAAATCTACTTAATATGTCTTAATATCAAAAAAGTTATAGTATTCAATATGAAAAAGGTATTGCAAAATTATTCTCTTTTCAATTTTTTTGTTATATGGATACAAATATAAGTGATACCAATACAGTATTTGTTGTGGTATGAAAGTGTAGTAATTAACATTTACTGTAACAATGTTAATTCACACAAATTAAGAAATAAACAAATGAATGAAAAATGTTGAATATGTACAATGATGTATAATGAAATATATATAGTTTTAGAAATCAATTAGGCCAGATAGGCCTTATAAATTTTGGTCTTTTTGTTTAACATACTGAATGACCATTTACACTCAGGACCAAGTCATCAGTAAGCAGTACAGATGTATTAAAACAACCTAGCATCATATTGCTAGTAGCGAGTGTAGCATTGTCGGGTAAATTTGTTCTTTTTTAAAATTTGGTTAATGGACAAAAAATGTTAGGTTCAAATCTAAATAAAATGCTTTTATCTCCCATTACTTACATTGTACATAGAATGGATACTACTTTGACAATTCCTTGTACATGAGAGTTGTCTATCAAATCTTTATTTCACAAAGAATGAATTGCATAACAATGAACTGAGCTTAAAGCAAAGCACTTTAATAATACACTTAGACAAAGAGCTCAATCCAGTGATATACTTTGTACTACATGTCCTTCATGAACATCCTATCCACCAAAACCATATCTCACAAACATGCCATACTACATGGTTGGATCAGAAGTCCTGAAAAAGACATGAATTTTATTATCGTATTTTAATTATATATACACAGGTTAAAACTTTCACAAATTTGTGGTGAAATCATTCAGTATCTAGCAACTATCAATCTCTTCATGTACAAATTGATATAGGTTGATTGCCCCTCTGTCAAAATAAGAACATACCTCCACCTAATTTTAGTCAACTGATGGAGAAACATTCAAAACTATAAAATGTTATCTAAGACTTGTCAGTGTCTATTTACCATAACCACTGAATCAATAATATTGTAAGTATACATATATACATGTAAGACTAAAATTGAAGTACATATATAAGACAAAACTGACATTTGGTCTTTACTACATCTTCATTCCCAAGTCGTGTTCAAATCTGACTTCATGATAAAGTTGATGTTTGATTGTTGTACATGTTATATATCGACGTGAGATTTGTTTATATAAAAACAACTATTTCCTTAAATTCAAATAGAATAGATGTAAGAAATTATAGGCAACCATATGCATGTAAATAAAAAAGTATTTGCATGTGTTCTGTTGATTGATAGTGGTACATATACATGTATGAGGACTGGGTGAAATAACTTATATATAGTTCTGATCAACAGTTTCATGGTAAATAAGTAGTAGCTTGTTTGAAGTTTGCAGCATATTCAACTTTGAACATCTTTTTCAGGTATGCAATCCATAAAAAAATCTGTATATACATGTATGTGCTATAATTGCCAATGAGACAACTTTCCACAGAGGTTTAAATAACAAAGTAATTATAGGCAGCCATACAGCCTTAAAAAATGAGAAAAAACAGTCCAGACATGTTAAGTATGCAACAATTAAATTAAGAAAAGTAATGGCCTGATTTACAACTTATAAACAACAGGTTTGGACCCCCAAAAAAAAATATGTTCTAATGAAGATAAAAGAAGATGAAGCCTTTTAACTTATAAAGGGGATCTGGACAGGACTCATTACATTCGAACAACTTTTCTAAATGATGGATACATATAAAATTAAAATATGTAATATGATTGCCAATGAGACAATCCACAGAGGTTCAAATGACAAAGCAATAAAAGGCAACCATACAGCCTTCAAAAATGAGGAAAACTGTCCTGACATGAAAAGTATACATCAAAACAATTGAGAAGAGTTAAGGCCTGATTCACTATTCCACTAATAAACAGGTTGGGAACTCTCCCCCCCTCTTAAATAAAAAATAGAGGGGGGTGGGAAATGTAGCCTTTAACTTATAATAGGGGGGATT
The DNA here is from genome assembly GCA_017311375.1 of Mytilus coruscus. Taxonomy (NCBI): domain Eukaryota; kingdom Metazoa; phylum Mollusca; class Bivalvia; order Mytilida; family Mytilidae; genus Mytilus; species Mytilus coruscus. Next base: position 26,548,508 of record CM029600.1, read on the forward strand.
CATTACCATAGAAAAAACTTTTCTGAAAGATGATTCCACTTATTTTCAATAAATAATAAATATTGAAGTCTATCTCAGGCATCTGGGAACAGACTCAACATTAATTTTTTACATATATAATATATTCCAAAATGTGGACAAACCTACATCAAATATTCTACTTGAACGACTTTAGTGGATGAGATAAAGTTACAAAGTCGCAGTGGTTATATACTCCAAAGGCAGTCTTTCCTGCTAAAATGTCATGTGTAGAATGTGATATACCATTTTTGGGTCTATATACTGTCCTTTATATATATTAGGTCATTTTGACACAGCAAAATATATAGAAAATGTTAACTATGATCTGGAAATTGAGTTCTTTTTAGCAAAATAAACCCACTAAAACTAAACTTTGAATGCAAAAGACCCCTAAATGGCTAACAGATATTGCTATAAAGAATAGTCCATGATGATTCTTGTTATTCAAGAGTTCATGAAATGTACACCCATTCTGTCAGTTGAATGGACTAGAATGAGATAAGTTATATAAACATAAAGGTTTTTCAACAGTTGTAAATTAAATCAGTTTTATTTTATGGTTGACATATTTAGGTATATATGAAGATATTGGCTTTTCAACGCATTGATATTTTACAATATCGATTATCTATTTATTGTTATATTGTTGGTATTTTCACCTTCCTAAAACAGTTTTAACGCAACATGAACGCAAGCTTGATAGATCTTGATAGGGTGTCCTCACATATTTTGATGTTGCTGAAAAATTTTGGTTGACATATGTATCCTCTTTTCATCGATTTTCATGCTTTTAAGAATGCATACTGTCGTCTCAATTTCCATTGAAAAGGCATGCATAGTGCAAATTCATATGACGTACGAAAACATGATCTGACCATATACATGTACATGTATGTATACATGTAGGTTATCAGCTTTTCTACACATATTAGCCAGTAAGCCGCAATGAACCTATTATGGCGAGTGAGCACAGCTTATGAGCTAAAATGAATCAAATTGTGTCCTCAGTGGGGGATATTTTAAGGGATCTATATGAAGAAAACCTGATCATTTGTTTATCGTTCTATTACTGGCTTTTTCACCTCCCTAACTTGGCCTAAGACAGTTTTTACAGACTAAAGCAAGCTTGATAACTACTCCTCACACACATGTATAGATTATTGGCTTTTCTACATGAGTCATGAATATCGTAAAATGTTCGCCAGTGAGCAGGCCCGCAATGAACCTTTTTAGCGAGTGAGCCCAGCTAATGAGCTGAAATGAATCAAATTGTGTACTCAGTCACAGTTGGTGATATTTTAAGGTATCTACACAAAGAAAACCTGCTTATATAAATCTCAGTGGCGGATCCACAACTTTTCATATAAGGGGGTGGCCGCTGACTGACCTAAGGGTCGCCCACTCCCGTCATGCTTCCCCAGTGGTGGATCCGGGGGAGGGTTCCGGGGGTTGGAACCCCCCCTTTTTTTGGACGATCAATGCATTTGAATGGGAAACATAGTTAGAACCCCCCCCCCCCTTTGTCCTGAGTTGGGAACCCCCCTTTTATAAAATGGCTGGATCCGCCCCTGCTTCCCTATAAAATCAACCAAATTTTCCCCACCTCCTGGATCCGTCTATGTAACTGTTTATCGTTCTGCGTAGTACTGGCTTTAGTTTTTCACCTCCCTTACTTGGCCCTATTAAATAATAGACTGTTGCTTATCTGTTTATCGTTCTGTCACTGGCTTTTTTAGACTAGAGACTTCATGTGTACAAACCTGACGTCAAACTCGTGTACTATAGAAGAAGAGACAAAAAATTTCACATTAAATCCTGTAACATTACATCTAAAGATAATTATAATTCAAAGTAAATTATATTGGGATAAACCAAAACGAATTTTAGGTTTATGTATCATTCACATTCCGATCAATTTACTCAGTTAAATAAAATATATATGTTAACTATTTTTATATTGGTTTTGAATTTAGTTAATCTATCAGAAAAAAGGATTTATTTCTCGCAGACAGCCCTCAATACTATACACCAACTCGACACTGAAGCTAAAAAAAACCCTAAAACATAATAGTATATGGAATCGTCCAAACGGATTACCTAATATTGATATAGGTGAAATATGTAGATCCAGAATTGTGTACACAGAAATAAGATCAGAAATAAAGCCCTATGTAAGGTGAAAACAATAACACAACTGTGTAAAATCATTGTTTATTAAATTTGCTTGCACAAGAACCATGAAGTTAAAATTTATAACGATTACGTTTATCCTGTCAACCCCTTTTCTTCATTGCATCAAGGCTTCCGTTGCTTTACATCGAGCAGCAATTCAACCAATCGGGGAATGTTAAGTTGGGACATACCTCTATTTTTGGAAGCGTGATCTTTACATCGAGGCTTGCGTTGCTTTACACCGAGGCCACAGTAGTTCGACCAATCGGGGAATGTTTATTTGGGGCCTGTGACCTATTGAACTGCAGGTTTTATAATATTTTAATCGAAATTGTAGAAAAATGAAATGTTGTTAGTACATACAAAACAGAAAATGATGAATACTTTTAGTAAAAGATAATTTGGATCCGGGTTCTGTGTATTCACATCATTTGTACAACTCTCCTTACTGATGCCATTTTTTGGAATTTCTGTGACCTAAATGGTTAGCGAAAATTAATATTTTATTATATAGTATAGTAATAAGGATATTTGCACATCATATAAGAATATTTGCACATCATATAAGAATGTTTGTTTGCACATCATATAAGTACATTTGCACATCATATAAGTACATTTGCACATCATATAAGTATATTTGCACTTCATATAAGTATATATGCACATCATATAAGTATAATGCACATCATATTTATAAGTATATTTGCACATCATATAAGGATGTTTTGACATCATATAAGGATACTTGCACATAATATAAGGATATTTGCACATCTTATAAAGGTGTTTGCACATCATATAATGACAAGTGCACATCATATAAAGGTAAATGCACATCATATAATGAAAATGGTCATAACAAGACAGTTTTGGCGTTCCATACTTTTACGTTATCGTGCTTGGCCTACATACATTATGAATTATTTGAGCATGTGATGAATTATTTTTGTCCACAAAGGTCTGTACGCTAGATTTCGGACAGTTTAGAGCTTTGTATAGATATTTGGCAGTTAATGACATCTAAATATGAATAAAAGAAAATGTTGGGTGCACATTATTTAGAAAGCAAACCATCATCACAAAACGCCCCAACATGACTTTTCTGGGTTCATTATATTTAATAATTGTAACCTCTCTCATTGCCATATACGTACCTAATGTCATATTTTACTGCATTTCTTGATTTAATACGTCCATATCATATATGCTTCTTTGAATAAACTATAAAATACTACGCTCATCATGGCATGGCCGAAATATTGTCTCTGTAAAAGGAAGTGTAGTTTTACTCTTATAGATGCAATTTATAAATATCGATATTTTGTCAAACTGTATCTTAGAAATGGTATTTGAATCACTAACACATGTCAACTGTCGAGACTAAAATTATTTAAACAAAATGCTGACAAAAGAGATTGTAATTAAGACACTATATTCGCCGCTTATGAAACAAACCAGACGTGTCTATAATAAAAAAAATATTTATCTTTTTTCAATTAATACATTCCTTGAAAGTGTTTCATATATAAAGTAGTAACACAACAGTTGATTATTTTGATATCTAATAAAGGCAAAGTTATTAATGTTATATTTTACCATCTATTAGGATATGACCAACTTTGAAATAATGTTAATTTTTTTTTTTTGCATGACCTAGTTATATCTATTTATTTCTTGCTTTTAGTTGATTGTAATCAGCAGTTGCCATGTGCGCCCAATTTCCAGGAGATACCACTTGGATCTGGGAACTGTTACTTTATCTGTCCTACAGATTCGCAGTCATGGCTTGAAGCTGAGGTATATAACATTTGCGTTTTCTTTGTTATCAATTTGTTATTTAGATTTTGTCACGTAATGTGTGCTACATATAATTACAAGCGCCATCTTTGTATACGCAACATCACACACAATGAAACTTTGATATCTGTCCTTAGACTTGTCATAGATATGTTCTGAAGAAAAAGAAGTTTGGGGGTTTATTGAAAAAAAATAGTCTTTTTGTTACTAGTATCTAATTGTTTAAAACAGCCTTGGTGCTCGCGTTGGTACGCGAAGCTGTCGGATTATTTTACTATCGCGTCAAACCAAAGGACTGATCGATAAGTAGGAAAATGAATGGCCTTTGTACGGTTACGTGTCGCCCTGCAGACTGTAAAGGTGTACACACTAACCAAAGATACCAGATTTTTATCTAAATTAGATCACAAATAGTCCGACCATGTCACTTGCCGTTGAATACGAATCAAATAGTATTGGTTTTAGGCATCAACTTACATATTCAAATAACCTGTATACATCTCAAATATTTTTGAAAAATATGATAATGATATGGTATTCTCAGGCAAAGCAATATGCAAAAAAAACCCTACCAAGTGAAAAATGCAACTTAGCTGACATTTGAAATTGTAGTATTTTAAAAAAAAAATATTATCTTCAAAATGTCACTTGTCGATTGTGTTTTACAGCTGACTTGTCTGTCAATTAATGCCACATTATGGGAACCTAATGACGCTGCAGAAGTAACGAGCGTGGTAGCAGTATTAAATACTCTCGGTGGTAAGAATATAATCAGATATTAAATTGGTGTAAGACTATATTAAATATATGTGATTAAAATTTTAGCAGAACATATTACCCTTTTTGTCTGATTTTGAAGCTCGTCCTAGATTTACCCTCCACCGGAACACTCACAGTCAACACTTTTAAAGCTAAAGACGTATAATTTATGGGAAGCAAGGAAACCAAAAGGGGAATAAAATAATGACGTCAATAATTCTAAAACTGAAAAGTTTCTATTTTAATAAATGAAATATCTGTTTTAGTTGAATTAAAAACAATTGTCGCTTATTATGCAAGATGGCATGGGTTCCATCCCGTGTTGAATAACACGAAATTAATATGATAAAAAGTATTTGCTACATCTCCGCGAGACACACAGTAATTAGAAAAAGACCTGGTAAATAAGGAGGCATAATAACGTGTCTTTGTTGTATATAATTGTTGTCTATACCAAGTACGTTTCATTTTCTTTTCTGATTCTAATATAATTATAATCAATTTATCCACCAATAAGTAACTTTCAACGTTAATGAATAAGATCTAATCAGGGGTGGAACCCCAGGATTTTTTAAAGGGGGGCGTAATTCCAGAAAAATGGGGATAAGACTTTTTTACGATTTTATGCTAAAATTTGATTAAATTGTGAGAAAAATAAGATTATTGGCGATCAAAGCAGTTGGAAAGCAGGTCACGGTTTGACCCCAAGTCTATCAGCAACAATAGAGTCACGTGACCATGAAAATTCAGTAAAACTACGGATGAGAAAAACCTCATTTTTACTCACTAAAATACCACTGTCATGATAAAAACTTATTGATCAAAATAATCTTGAATATACATAGTTTTAATGCGTCAAAACTTACACATCAACTCAAAGTCTTCATTCTTTATTCTATCTTCAAACTTGAAGTTTGTGTGAAAATTGTCTGGTCTCCTGATCGAAAAATCTAAATATTTTCGAGGAAACTAAAAAAGATGGGCTGAATTTAAATTTAATAAACCATCTCATTAAGACAAACACTCGATATGAATATCTAGGCAATAGAGTTTTGGATACGCAAACGTCAAGTTATTTTCAATACGAAACGGTGGTTTTTTGGCCGATTTGTGCAAATGGTTATCTCCCCTTGATATCACCAGTCAAAAATAAAAACCCAGCAAAATGAATAAAAAGGAGTTTACTTTACAAAAATCAAGAAGAAAATAAATGAAATTCGATTTACAACTATGTTATTATAATATTAAGAAGAGATACTTCTCTACTTTTCAGAGAAGGATTAGAGGTAAAAATAGACTATTTTCATATTACCGACTTTTGACTCCGGATTATATAATTTGTCGACTGGTTACCTTGGACATCATGGTACTCGGTAAAGTAAGAGCAACCAAAATAAGTAAAATCAAACATATAATCGGTGTAATTTGAGAGGAAAGTTTACTGTTTTCCGATGATTTTGAAGTGAAAAAAAAAAATGTTAAGCAGGTAATTTCCCTCAAAATTGTACCGATTGAACGCTTGGTTTTACTTCTTTACCTTGCTCTTACCTGACTTGGTACCATGATGTTCAAGGTAACCAGTCGACAAATTATATAATCCTGAGTCAAAAGTCGGTAATATGAAAATAGTCTATTACAAGTCTAACCTTTCTAAAAAGGTAGGGAGTGCTTCGCACTGTCAGAAATTACGTCTACATGCAGAATAATTGTTGATCAGGTCTTGAATAAACATACTGCAAATTTATTCCTTATCTACCGTATTTCATATTTCCGCCTGTCTGGTACATATTCCAACTCTATATCTCATTGTAGTCAATATCACCGTAGCCAAATCATGATGCAGCCAATCAGAACCGATATTTTTTTCAGTAATAATTTCAAGATGGCGTGAATATCGAATGAAAAGTATATCTTCACACAGTGGTGTGAACCAAATACAAATTGAGCATGCATTTATCCATATCACTTCAACATTATCAATTAATCAAAATTAACTGAATTAACTAACTTATTCATTACTCGGGTATCAGATCGGATCTTGAATACCATACTGTAAATTTTCCGTATTTGATATCTTCTCCTGTCCTTGACCTGTTCCCAATTCTATATTTCATTCTAGCCAATAGAATCTTTCCAAAATCATAAGGCAATCAATGAGAACCGATATGTGTTACGTCATAATTTCAAGATGGCGTGAATATCGTATGAAACTAATAGCTTCGCACCGTGATGCGAAGCAAAAAGACAAAAAAATGGAAAAAAATTAAGAAATGTCACCTAGAAACCTAGCTGAATTGATATAAATTTGCTCTGGCTGATGAAATTTACTTTGTAATTTTTATAAACTCAAAGTAGAATTTTTTTTTTTAAATACTTCTAACAATGTTTAATGCAATAAAACATATTTTATACAATTTAGATAATCTTTCTGAAATAAAAAATAATAAATAGTACTGATCATATATATTTTATATTCTAAAAAGTGGGACCAAGAGTCACAATAAGTTTCTTCAAAGTAAAAAAATCCTTTTAACTCAAGCCTATGTTTCTTAGTTGAACAATACAGTACTGCCCAGATAATATCCTACAAAAAGGATAAGTATACCAAAAATATTGACAGAAATTCTGTAAAAAATAATACTTAAAGTTATAAGTGAAATAATTTTGAATTTTAAAATCATTATTATTGTAAAATTCAATTATTAGATTAGCTAGCACAGCTAGTAGCCCTTGCCAAATTTCTCAGGGTATTTCATAGTATAGATTATGAAAGTAAACTTTAAAAAAAAAAAAATGGGGCATCTATTCTTCAGGTTACTGTATCAGCTGATATACATATTTATAAACAAAGTATTGTATATTTTACCTTAATGAATGGATATTTATATCTAAAATGAAAGTTGGTGGGAGAAATCTTATGCCTTTTACTTAATGATCAATGGCTTGTTCAATTTATCATGAATTTGCCATTTGAATAAATTCAATTTTGTAAGAAAACATCTCTATGAATTTTTCTTCTTTGACTTGATAAGCTAGTTTTTGCACTCATTAGTAGCTTATTTAGTAAAGAGATAATCAAATAAGCAAGGTTTTTAACTTATTAATTAATTAGGTAACTGACCTTCATTTCCTTTTTCATATGTTTTTTCCTCCAGAAATTTTCTTTACAAGGCATTTTCCATTACTATTTTTTGTGCTTTTATCCATCCATAGGCCATCATTAATTTGTCAGATTTGTATCCAGTATGAATGAAATTTTCTAAGACGTTCAGTTTCAAATGCTATAAAAATGATCGTTGTTTCACTTTTCCAATGTGTAAATTTTCACTATGCACATGACCCTGACACATATTTTGTTAACGTTATATGACGTTATTGAAAACAGAAAACAATGTCACCGTCAATTTGTACAGGGGATCAAGAAGGGTTTTAGTTATTTTGAAATGGAGGTATCGTATGGAATTGTGAAAAACAACAATTTTTAATCACAATTACATTCATATCTCTAATAAAATCAGTATTTAGAGTACTTTGGAAACAGGAAGAATGAAAAGAAGTTGAACATTCACTGTTTTAAACAAAAAACGCAGCCAAAACCAGCTACAATATGACATGACTGGTGGTCACTAAAATTGATGTATTACAGCAAAAAATGATGGCTTCATAATTGTGTAGAAATTTGAAATAGGTTACACGGTTTCATTTAAGATTTTTATCGTTCTTTTCCATATTTGGATACGCAAACGTCAAGTTATTTAAATTCGATGTTTTTGGCGAACAAAAAAGATGGCTGATAATGTTTAGAACGGACAGGATAAAGAAATAGCAAATAAAAGTTATTTTGGACAATGTACGTTTCTATGTCATATTGAAAGTATATTGCTCACAAAACCTACAAACTTTAAAAATCAATTATAATAAAAGCATGACAAGTTGAAAAAAAAATAGTTTAAACGTCGATTTTTTAGCTGATTTATTTGGCGGACTTTTTGACGTCACCGACGACTGAAGCGCCACCTATATTAATTCCCCCCTGCTATTGTTGCTGATAGAGCTTGACGACAACGGACGTTTCTAAGTGTTTATTTTGTAGACGTATCCTTATTTACTATATAGTTACACCAATTTAATTTTGAATCCATATTGAATCATAGAAAAATGGGTTTCAACCGACCTCCAAACGATCCATGATTCTGCAATGAGCAGTACCCAAATAGCATCCATGTTTAAATTCACATCCTTAAAAATCGAATAACAGATGTTTTGTTTTATTTCTTCAAATATTTTGAACAATTTGACATTATTCCATGCTTACTATTCATTTTTTAAGAAAAGGATGCTTGTAACATGTTTAATTTGCTCATTTTTAAAAGATGACATTTTGAGAACGTCGCATGGTGACGTTTCCGTAGATTTACTTTTTCCAGGGAATGCTTCACCTGTTGATATATACTGTGAACGTTTTGTGTAAATTTAAATATTTTTACCTATGTTGAAAGACGTGTTTAATGTCAAATCATTAAAATACAAATTGTTTAGCCTCAAAGAAAACTTGTAAGATTTCCGCAGCTATTTTTGTCGAATAGATGCAATTTGGGTACTCGGTGCAATTTGGGTACTGTGACGTTAGAGCATTTAAATATTAGCATCCGAATAAACAATTTCCTGCTTTGTAACAAGGAAACACAAAATTGTGCTACATAGAATTAATATACTCGTCTACTCAAACTGTGGCTAAAATTAAGAATGGAAACGGGGATTGTGTCAATGACACAACAACTCGAACAAAGAGCAGAAAGCAGACCAAGGCCACCAATGGATCTTCAACACATGGTTTGTTTTTACTTGTTTTTTCGTATACTATCTCCGTTATGAATCTGATATACCATCAATTACAATTGTTCTAGTAGGACTTGTGTTGAATCAGAGACCTACATATATTTCTCTTGTTGAATATTATCATTTGAGAGCAGAAACATTTCTCCTGTCAGTGAAACAAGGTCATGATGTTCAGTGATACAAGGTCATGATGTTCAGTGATACAAGGTCATGATGTTCAGTGAAACAAGGTCATGATGTTCAGTGCAACAAGGTCATGATGTTCAGTGAAACAAGGTCATGATGTTCAGTGAAACAAGGTCATGATGTTCAATGATACAAGGTCTTTATGTTCAGTGATCATGATGTATTAGTTTTGGCATTTGTTTCAGTTCTTCGACCATTTTAACCTTGCTAATTATTTTGACCAAGTGATATATTTATATCTTAAGTTACTGAAGAATACTGGACAGGAGGTTTTGATGGACTAAATGAAGGTACCACTGTATTGGTTGGTTCAGGATCAAGTTTCACTCAACCAACTGTTGGTATGTATATAGGGATATAAGACAGTCAGAAATATTTTAATATACAACTATTACTAAAATGCATATGCCATTTTGTAAGAAGCTTATAGGACAGTAGACAGTTTAGTGTCAAATGAATAACATCAAGGCAATATAAACAAGAGATCACGAAGTTAATTATGAAATCTGTAACAAAAAATATCGATATTACTTGTGTTTAACTGGATATTTTAGACAATTCACGTATAAAAAACGTCATAAATATAATATTTGAAAATGACAATTATAACAAAATAGCAATATTTTTGCAATCAGGTACCAATACTGTTGCTAAAGACTGCGTTGAAATTGAGAGAGAAAGTACTGCGACGGGTTGGCAATTTAAATACAGAACATGTACTGCAACCACAAGGAAGTGTATTTGTGAAGCACTGGTAAGTAGAAAATGTAAATTAACTTAGAAAATATAGGGGGATTCAAAGGGATAATTAAAAAAAAACAAAAGTTGCAAACACAAGTTCTTTGGCAAGATAGGCAGTTTCTGTCCAACTAGTGGCAGCTGTCGTGTTGGTCATGGGAAGGTAAATATGACACAACAAAGATACTAAAGTGATTTTGATTTTTAACATGTGAAAATAAGGAGATTGAGTATGATTACTGATGAGACAGATATCAAACTAAATCAAAGGTCGAGGATGTAAACAATTGCAGGTGTACTACAGCCTTTAACAATGAGAAAAATAATTGCATAGTAATCAAAAAGGGTCCTGATATGACAAAAATGAGAAACAATCAAAAGCAGGACCAACGACATGGATTATTATAAGCTGGTTCTTCTCAAAAAGGAATCGCAATTAATTTGTCTATATATATGTAAACAAAATATATAATAAAAAAAGAATAAAACTGGTAAATTTTAAAAACCCAGTAACCAGTTAATACCGAGAAAAGCATCTACAGATCAGCAAAAAGTCTGTACTAATGTCTATACTGTCAAGCTAACTACTAATGTCTATACTGTCAAGCTAACTATTAATGTCTATACTGTCAAGCTAACTATTAATGTCTATACTGTCAAGCTAACTACTAATGTCTATACTGTCAAGCTAACTACTAATGTCTATACTGTCAAGCTAACTACTAATGTCTATACTGTCAAGCTAACTATTAATGTCTATACTGTCAAGCTAACTACTAATGTCTATACTGTCAAGCTAACTATTAATGTCTATACTGTCAAGCTAACTACTAATGTCTATACTGTCAAGCTAACTACTAATGTCTATACTGTCAAGCTAACTACTAATGTCTATACTGTCAAGCTAACTACTAATGTCTATACTGTCAAGCTAACTACTAATGTCTATACTGTCAAGCTAACTACTAATGTCTATACTGTCAAGCTAACTACTAATGTCTATACTGTCAAGCTAACTACTAATGTCTATACTGTCAAGCTAACTACTAATGTCTATACTGTCAAGCTAACTACATATCCCCGGGTTTCAACAAGTTTTGAACTCAACAAAGAGTATCAAGATTTGTCATCAACTCCAAATTTATAAATGAATAGACAACAAAAATATTATAAGGATAAGCTTTGACGAGTTCTGGACGATGGTCAGGCACCAACCGTCCCTAATTGTACTCGATCATTCAAAACAAAATAACACTTTAGCACAATACTTTTTAACAATGAATGTCTTGGATAATAAGGTTATTTTGATATTTCGTACGTACAAATACTGCTTGGGGTATCAACATCCTGACAGATATTGCCAGTATTATTTTTGAATCTTACAATGGAACAAACCAAAATGTTTCATAGAAATCAATTTTAAAAACTGATGACAGTGTAAAAAATCAGCAAATAATGAAAAAGAGAGAAAGAAATACAACTTTTTGAAGAAAATGCTATATTATTATAAATACTTGTGAATGAAGTCAAAAGGATAATTTAACCATATTTATTTTCAGAAACCTTGCCAGCTGACACCGGCACCAATCATTTAAGTTTTCGGTACTTCTCCATAAGCGGTTGACAGATTTATAATGTGATAATTGTCATTAAAAACCCCTGCATGAATTTTTTTATAGTATATACTATGCATATTATGTTTTAAAAAATTTTCATCAAAATGTTGTTCCGTTTATTTCTGAACTATGAATACAAGTGCATGTTAGAAAAGTGATAATGTGAAATTTTATTGACTTATAAAAGTATTCATTTATAACTGTGCTCTAATATCATTTGTTCATTAGCTCCAGGTGAACTTTTCTCATCACTTGGCGTCCGTCGTCCGTCGTCGTCGTCGTTAACTTTTTACATTTTGAACTTCTTTTAGAGAACCACTGAATGGAATGAAACCAAACATGGCATAAATGTTCCTTATTAGGTGTTGAACAAGTGTTGTTACTTTGTAGCCGATCCATCTTCCAAGATGGCCGCCAACGTGGGACTTTGTTTAACATAAGACCCTATGGACAATACATACAAATGTTTTCTTTAAGAGAACCACTGAATGGAATGAAACCAAACATGGCATGAATGTTCCTTATGAGGTGCTGACCAAGTAATATTACTTTGATTGAGATCCATCATCCAAGATGGCCGCCAGCGGGGGACTTCATTTAACATAGGACCCTATGGACAATACATACAAATGTCTTCTTTTAGAGAACCACTGAATGGAATAAAACCAAACATGGCATGAATTTTCCTTATGAGACGCTGACCAAGTGTTGTTACTTTGTAGCCTATCCATCGTCCAAGATGGCCGCCAGCGGGGGATTTCGTTTAACATAGGACCCTATGGACAATACATACAAATGTCTTCTTTTAGAGAACCACTGAATGGAATGAAACAAAACATGGCATGAATGTTCCTTATGAGGTGCTGACCAAGTGTTGTTACTTTGTAGCCTATCCATCATCCAAGATGGCCTCCAGGCAAAGGGGACTTCATTTAACATAGGACCCTATGGACAATACATACTAATGTCTTGAGCTTTCCTGAGAGAACCACTGAATGGAATGAAACTAAACATGGCATGAATGTTCCTTATGAGTTGCTGACCAAGTGTTGTTACTTTGTAGCCAATCAATCATCTATGATGGCTGCATGCGGGGAACATAGTTTAACAAAGGATCCTATGTGAAATACATATAAAATCTTCTTTTAAAGAACCACTGAATGGAATGAAACCAAACATGGCACGAATGTTCCTTATGAGGTGCAGACCAAGTGTTGTTACTTTGTAGCAAATCCATCAACCAAGATGGCTACCAACGGGGGACTTAGTTTAACAAAGGACCCTATGGGATATTTATACAAATGTCTTCTTTTAGAAAACCGCTTAATGGATTGAAACCAAACATGGTATGAATGTTTCTTTTTCGGTGCTGACCAAGTGTTGTTACTTTGTGGCTGATTTGTCATTGTCCTTATAAAGTAATTTTCTACAATTTCAATGAATTTATTGGTAATTTCTGTAAACTTTACAAAAGTCTTCTGCTTTTGATTGAATTACCGGGCCAATATTAAACCAAATTTGGCCTCAATCATTATTAGGATAACTGTTATGATTTTAATCTATTTCTTACATGATTTCCAAAACCAAAGTAGAATCAGGTGAGCGACACAGGCTCTTGGGAGCCTCTAGTTTTCTTTCAGTGATTTAAAAAATATACTTCTTTCATTTTACTTGGGATTATCTTGTCTGCATTTATTTTCAATAAATATTAAATTTATTTGTGTTGTTGTTTAAACTATAAATAAAACGATGAGTTTTAAATTGTGCGTTTTTTAATACAAATATCTGTTGTTAAAGTAAGAATTTGCAAATATGTTTTCCATTGCGATTCTGCATCCTAAAGATGACCCAATGTTGGTACTGCAAAATTGACAGTTCTTTGATAGTCTAACTATTGATTCACAAAATAACCAACGGTCTGATTTATGACAAAGCAAAACATAAGAACTACCTGTAAACAATAAATTGTGTGACTCATCAGATAGACACGAAGCACAATAAAAACTCCAACTAACATGAAGACAAAACTCTCAAAGTACCTATCTAAGAGTACTCGCAGATACTGAAATGTACTTAACAGGCAATAACAACTACTAAATAAATCAGGTTCTCCCAGACTTAAGTTTCAATAAGTAAGCATACAATGGATTAAGTGTAAAAACGTCATAATCAGTCTGCGAAAAGCATGGCATTGAGAATGTCATAATATAAGCTCATTATATCGACATGATCTAGGACCATTACTCTTCATAACTGTAAAACATTTCATATTTACTTATGTTTAATTTATCAAAAACAAGATCAATGCCATTATCGATAAAAGCTATATTCAAACACCTTTCTAATGTGTTAAATTGATTTTCAAAGGATCAATAAGTTTACATGAATCGTGTTTAAATTTACGTACTTTATACATAACTGTAAACAGCAGGCAGTGATATTCCGTTTTTTTATACGAATTCTACAGGCACAGCCACGATTCAAAAGAAAATCTTTGTATCTATGAAATTATTTAGTAAAAGATTTAAGTAAGTTATGGTATCGAAATCCCCGACTTAAAGTCATATGATACTTCTTATTTAAAATAGGCAAATATGCTTTACATATTTCAATAGCTAAATGTAAGTTTTACTATAAAGAACATGTACATAGCACTTCTTCTAAAAATAAATACCCTATTTCATCCAAATCTTCAGATATGTACTGCTATCAAATTATTGTCTTCTCGTACTCTAATTAACTCACAGCTTTTCCGTCTGAAGTGACCTTAACCATGACACTTCGACCACCACACACCACAAGTGTGAATAAAAAACCGTAATGAAAGAAAGGGTAAACAAACGATGAAAGAAGATCATAGTATTACTCGATCCTGAAAGAAAACAGTTAATACACCAAACACTTTAACAACTGTTATGACAAAGTTTAACAAACGGGAACGCATGGAAAATAAGAATTAAAACAAATAATGTTATTCATCTCACTTCTTTTTCACGTGCTCCAAGATTCAGTGATTATTGTTTATCAAAAGGTAATGATCGGTAAAGTTTGGCACCAAAACCTGAAAGTTAATTGGCAATCAAATTAAGTTTTCGATGAACAATCAAAGAATGAAATATTTTTTGTCGAATATACGTTCGTAAAATGAACAGAGGACTTAGTTTAGTATATATGCATTGGTCTAATAATTTCTTTAACATTATATAACCAGAAACTCGTTTCATATGTCTTTAATTATTTACCAGTGATACATATATTTCGTTCATTAAAATTTAAAACGTCACTACAGACAGGACATAGCGAACTAGTGGAGAAATATATACACCGTACAGTTGAAAAAGGAACACCACGGTCTTAAGATAAAAAGGAAAATAACAATAGAGAACATAAAATCGTCTCTTTTGACATAACTTTTTGTTTAAATTTACCCGTGCGAAACTGAAATATACAAATATAGAAAAAGAATAACTATTGCTTTTTATATTAGATTTATCTAAAGGAAATTCCCTTGGTTAAATTTTAACAGTATAATAAGAGAATTCTTGGTTACTTAAAGAAAAAAACTTCATCAAGGTAATGGAATTTAGACGGATCTTTACTGAGTTTGACTGAGAATCGATCAATTTTGGTTTTCTTATCAATATTGCACAGTATTTACCACCTTTCAAGTCCATAATACACGATCCAATGGTTTCACTGAGTCATTCTTTTTTCAATGTTGGGTCTTTGGCGGAATTAAAACGTCGCTACTGTCACTATTCTTCCGATTGCATCATATGTCTGCTGTAAATAGTCACACAAACAAAGAAATACTTTTCCTAATACGATTTACAACAAAACCTGAAAATTAATTCACATATATGGCAAAAGTATTATTCCAAACAAAGATAGATTTACAGTTTCCGTTGTCTCGGACATGGAAGACACAATTTTACATTCCAGCAAAAATACTTAAAACAATTATCTACCAAAAAATGTAAATATTACTTTTATCTAATAGAATTATGTTCAAAGGACAACAAAGAACTTCGAAAGATTCTTTTAAAATTAATTTTGACGTTCAGCAGTGAGCTAAACACTGATACCTCTTATTAAATAAAAGCTGTAGTTATAAAATACCGCAATTACATTATAAAAATACAGCTTCTACAATAAAATAAATAAATTTGGTGTATTTACTGTCTTCTGATTGGTTAAAAGTATTACTTTTATTTTCAATGTTGTCAATTTTTATGGCGACACGCCCACTCTGACGTTGTGTATTCATACGCCAACATGTGTGTACGTTGTTATTGTTAATATAAATAATATAAAAGTTCTTTGAGCCTTATTTTTGATAGAAATTTATTTATAATAAATAGGAATTAAATCATTTATTTATAAAGGAAAAACATAGCACTACAGTTTGTCCATAGACATAAACTTTTGCTATTATCATGATTATATTATTTTTAAAAATGATTCAGAACTTAATTGTGGTTTGTATTTAAACGATATGTTGACATTTGATATATCCATAAAGATATATACAAATGTAGCCTTGTTTCTCGTTTTACATGCTCTGATTTCTTGTCCGGATTTGTCTATACTTTAGGTCCTTTTTGGTTTGATCAACTCTTCAAATTTTGTATAAGTTTTGGATTGTCAAATATTTTGGTGTATTTCGGAGTGAACAATAAATTCAATAGGTAGGTCCCGTAACAGAGGACGTTCGTAATGGAGGTCGGGGAATTTAGACTGCCACTGAAAAAAAGAGAGTATATTGGATAGGGACATAAAATGTGCCTTGCAACATGCCACCTACGAACCCGTCAAAGAGTTGTTACAAGGGTTCTTAACGTACAGTGAGTGTTGCGCTCTCTCTTTACGCCCCATTCTGACCGGACGTGACTGCGTACTTGTACATCCTGAACAGCCAAACGGACGTCCCATTTTGTCAAAGGTTTTACTGCTGGTCGGAAGAGGACCTTAGTGGCCATATTTTTATTCCCAGTCCCTCTTGGAGGTAAACAATTTTAGAAAGGTTTGTTATAAATCATGTCAGTACCAAAGTACTGACTACTGAGTTGATGATTACCTTAGGGACTTCTCCAAGGTATTTAATAAACAATGAATAAATAATCTTTAAGCTTTATTACGATCCTTTTGAAAAAAAAAAAAAAAACTGTGTATATAATATGGAAACACCTAAAAAAATTACATTGTCATTTGTTATTCTTTTAATTTCTGATGGAAAGAAAGCTATGATGGTGCTTTATTTCTGTGTGACCAGGCATAACATACGCTTGATCAGACTCCTTTTCACAGCAAGAGCATTTTCATATTTTCTTGTTATCCATTTCTCGAACGACAAAACAAATTACCATCAAGATAAATAGTAAATGAAATATTAAGGATGTATATTCTGTTAAAAAAAAACCCACACATTTACCCGCTTTAAACACTGTACGTGCGTCTCAATCCAACATGTCTGTGCTCATAAGAAGATTATTGATATCACGAAATATTTAGTGTATGAAATCTGAATCGGTACACTAACATGAAGATTGTTCACATCACGTAAATTTACGGTATTGAATCGATACGATAAACGTTTGTCTCAGTGATCGAACTGTATCACTAGCCTGTCAACACTGAGGTTGTGAGTTCGAATCCCGCACGTGGCAGGTGCGCTCGACTCTAATCTGAATTGACTAGAATTGTCAGTTTTCCTACCGAAGGTCGGTGGTTTTTTCAGGGCAATCCGGCTTCCTCCACCAATAAAAACTGCCCGCCACGAAATAGCACAATAGTGCTGAAAAAAAATGAAACCAACACGTTATAAATTTCATGCGTCTGAAGTGCTTTTCTGGATATACCCCAATATAAAGGAACCCAAAAAAGACCTATAAAAAATAGCCAAATCCATCTAAGGTCAACTTTGCCTGAGGGAGTTGAAACCTTAGTTTTGTAATAATTTCAAAATTTATTAACGGACAATTTTAGAAAGGTTTGTTGTAAATCATGTCAGTACCGAAGTACTGACTACTGAGCTGATGATACGCTCTGGGACTCATAGTCCACCAGGTGAGGTATCGACCCAGTGCTGTAAAAATGAAAACAACACGTTATATAAATTCCATGCGTCTGAAGCGCTTTTCTGGATTTACCTTCATCAGGAACGCTTAAAGCCGAATATTTGAAAGCAAAGGATGTATATGAACCTGAACAGTTAAAAGATAGTTCTAACACGTTAACATAATCGTGGACATGTTTAATCGATCCAAACATACGTAAACATGTGTGGGTTGAATACAGTGAAAATGTATGGCAAGCCGTTCTCGTCAAAACTATGTTTAAACCCTTTTTTCGAAAAAATTACACACTGAGAATTAAAAAAAACACACTTAAGATTTAAAAACCTGAAATAACACACAGAAAAATAAAAATTACACACTGAGATTTTAAAATTACACACTGACATTTCAAAAAATGAAAAACACACACTGAGAATTCAAAATTACACGCTGAGATTTTAAAAAGACACACTGAGATGAAATAAATTGAAAAACACACACTGAGAATTTTTAATTACACACTGAGATTTCAAAATTACACACTGAGATTGATATGCAAATTACTTATGAATATTCATGAGATGAATAATTCAACAGATTAATATCTTGATCTCAAGAACTCTTGTCATAATAATGAAATGCGATTCCTTCAACCAACATTCGTTATAAATTTCAAGACTTAACATCGCCAAGTTTGTTGCCTAAAATTCAGATAATTACTACCAGTGTATCGGGATTTTTTAAAAATTTAAAACCGTTTCAGCATGGGTCCCTTTTCAAAAGTCTTCCAACTGTTACCCTGATTTCGCAATGATTTCGCAAGGTAATCTTTTATATTTTTGTTACGTTTATATGCTATAATAGACACTTGAGTAAAAATTTCACTGCATTCTTTGACTTTTTGCAGATTGTTCCAATGTTTTCTTATAATTTTGATAAAGTTTTTCACCATTTGGTTTATATTTTGTAATGAGTGTATGTGGGTATTTTTCTTGTTCTTGAATGTCTAAAGTTTTTTTATAACTTATTTGGAACAAAATCGAAGGACTAACGAGTTCTGTCCCCTAGTTGGTTTAAGCTTGTAATGGATTCAGATTAATTATGCTAATTATATATGTGCACTTAAAAAGTGCGCACAAATCTCGGTGTGTAATTTCAAATTCTCAGTGTGTGTTTTTCAGTTTATTTATTCTCAGTGTGTCTTTTTGAAATCTCAGTCTGTAATTTTCAATTCTCAGTGTATAATTTTCAATTCTCAGTGTGTGTTTTTCATTTTTTGTATTATAAAATCTCAGTGTGTAATTTTTAATTCTCAGTGTGTGTTTTGAAGTTTTCAAGTTAAATCTCAGTGTGTTTTGTTTTAATTCTCAGTGTGTAAATTTTTCGGAAAATGGTTTAAACATAGTTTTGACGAGAACGGCTTGCCATAAAAATGCATGATGTGAACAGTCTTTAATTGCGCGCAGACATCTTTGGTCTATCCAAATATACGTATTTCGGTGTACATGTACTTTATAAGATGTGGCAAACAATAATATATACAAATGAACAATGAAATGTACTTGTTACGTAATACAGCATTATCAAACTAGTTTAATGCATTGATTTCGTACTTGGAAACGTACTTTATTTGAACTTTTCATTGTTTTTGAAACGTATGACATATGACATTTTAAGCCACTTAATTTTGTTTATTCACTCAATGAAAAAACCTGGACCGAACTAAAAAATCCAGTACTTATCCCGAAAAAACCCGGACATAAAAAAATGAATTCATTCTGAAATTGTCATTGTCAATGCAATAACAAGAATTTTTTTAAAGTGTCTGTATATCTAATGAATATATAGATTCCAAATATACTTTTCCTTTGACATTTGCATTGGTATGTGTATTCATTCATTCATTCTATCTTTTAAAATAAAAGCATTGTAAAGCTAAATTAAACTTTTATAACAAAAACTTATGTCTCAACTCATGATATCACGGTCTTCGATCTTTAGATACAGTATAGTCGTATCATCTGAAGTTATATTGACTGTATCCATTTCTCTATTGTGACATTTTGACTGAGTGTGAATTTGCAAGCCGGAGTAGACATGCACAGAAGGCGACGCTTACCCTGTGGGCGTACCCTCTCCCTTAAGAGTACTTGCAATTTCCTAATCAGTCCCTTGGTTTCACATTTTAACCGGCCTTTCACAACTTACTATTCGAGATGAGTTTTGCTCACTGTTGAAGGCCATACAGTGCCCTTTACTTTAACGTAAACAATACTTTGTTATGAAATTAAATACATCTTATACAAAATAAATTCACTTTCACAAATAGGATTTAGAATCAAACAACTAGTGCTTATATTAATCTGTCTCCTTTTAGTTTATATCGTCGTCTTTTGATGGAAAGGTTTCTCAATGGCAATTTTAACACACCATTTTTTTGTATAGTATGAAATGCAAAATTGACTAACTTTGATTAAAAAATTCACATTTGTTAAAAAATAAATAAATCTTGTTGTCTAGCTATTGCCATCGCTACAAATGAATGTATGTATTCATGTTCGTCCATCGTCTTTCGTTTTCATTTTAAAGTTTCTTAGCGTGATTACTCAAATAGTTCAAATTAAATTTCAGAAGAACGATCAATAAAGAAGATAGTAAATCGTAATCATAAACGTTTTTTAAAATTCTTCTTATCATTTAAAATAAAATGTAGTTGAAATTTTCTACGAATAGTAACTGTGTTTGATTTTTGATTTAAAATCCTTCATGAAACACCAATCTATATTTTTGCCTACGATTTTATCATAGAAAATTCTTACATTTGATGCACATTCTTGATGTACCCTCACCGGAAATACTTAAAAAATTATATATATTTCATATTGCAATGAAGACAAAAGGGGGAATAGAATAGTTCTTAAACTGAGAAAAAAACTGATCATAATGTTAACTACTGCCAATCATTCAGGCACAAAGTAAGAAGCAGTCGCTTATTGATTTTCAAATCTCGCACATTAATTTAGAAGAGAAGGTACCAAACAAAGAGAATCGCAAATGGAGAGAGATCTGATGCGTCGTCAGGATAAACGTCCCCTGATAGTCATGCATCACCCGCAATGCGAGTCCAATAACAAAACGTATGTTTTACAAAGAAAAATGAGACTAAAATCAATAAGGAAAAAAGCACTCAACTATATAATTGAAAACATTATACATTATTAGTAGTATTACAAATAACAAAATACCAGTAACACAATACTTTCTAATAGTTTATATGCGAATGTTTCGATTTGTTAATTTAAAGTTAGATTTAAAATTGATTTGCAAAATGGAAGGAACTGCTTTGCATATCCATATTCTGATCAATATTACCAGCATTACTTAAGCTTACATAGAAAAAAAAAACCAACATAAAAACAAAACAACGCACCAAAATGTTTAGTAGACCTCAATTCTAAATACTGATAGAAATGCGTAAATCCGAAAAAATGAAATATGAAAATAAAGTTACAACTATCAAGATAATAGAAAAAGGCAATTTTACAAAGTAATACAGCCAATTGTGAGGGAAATCAATAGAACAATTCAACATGTTTTTCTTCAAAATCATTGACAGTGTACACGGCCACCAATCATTACCAGTTTTCAATACTTCTTCATAAGATGTTGACAAACCCACATGACATTCCAGACATTATAACTCCTGTATAATATGTAGAGAAGTTTTCAACTAAATGTTGCGGTAGTTTATGTCTGAATTGTAATGACAGGTGTATGCTATTGTTGTAATATTGTGTAATTCTATTGACTAATAGCAGAATTTCACTGCAATCAAATATATTTTTTTTTTTATTTTGTTGAAGTGATTAAAAAAACTTCTTTGGTTTAACATACTAACTGCATTGATTTTATTAAAATAGTTTGATATTTTGTTGTTTAAAGTCGTATGAAGCGATATCGAGTTTCTTAATTGTGCAAAACCAATCATTTTTAAAACTGAGCAGCCAATCGTAAACTTTTCAACTGGTCTTTATTTACCAGTTATTTTCCATTCAAAAGACAGTTCTCATTTCTTAAATCTGGTTATTATAATCTAAAAGATCCTATACTGCTTCTTTGTCAAAACGAGGAATTGATACTAAGGGATGAATCAACCCTACACTTTGATATTGGACAGAATGGCAATAAAAAGAGAGATTCTAGACTAACACAGTTCAAAATACACAACATAGAAAACTGAGGTTTGAGCAACGTGATCCCACAAAACAAATTGATAAATCGGATACTCCTGAAAGCGTAAGCTGTTTCTAAACAGAAAGTGGCACTTTTTGTGTTGCCTCTGCAAAGTTATTTTCCAATGATATGTCGCACTCGGTGGTGTCTTAATCTCCAAATTTCTTCTTTCGGGTTAAGGCTATAATGGCCTAAAATGGCATCATAATTACAAAATGATATATAAATTGGCATAATCAGGGTTTCGTCCCACATGGGAAGATATCTAAATGCGAGCTGTGGTGTACAGGTTTTGTCCCACCTTTTATGTACTCAAAGGACGGATTATTATCTTGTGGTGGTCCAAAGTTCTAACATCGGAGTATGTACTTAATTAAAGGATTCGTTTTCGTTTTCATTATCTTTCGAAGGATCGAATATTAATCTACGTTAAAAAGAAGTGTCTACTAAATTATCCCGGTTTCGTCCCATGTTAAATGTAATGATTTTAATGGGGGTAGTAGGAAACCGTGATTATGTAGATAAGTTTCTTATATATATGTAGGACTCGGAGGTGCGATGGGGACGCTGAAGTGCGATGGTCACGCTGAAGTGCGATGGTATGTTCGCTGAAGTGCGATGGTCTACATATGTTCATCTATCACAGTTCCATACTAAATGAGAGATCGTTCTCTTTAAATTTGCTGCATGTGAACATAATTCTGCGTTAACAGTTAAGTTTATCTTTACTTTCTACCTCTCATCTGAGATAACTATAATTATGTCTTAAAGTAATCTCAGCTTCCAGCTCTAATGAGTTCCACGTTTACCGTAATATCATAATACGGAGAGTCTATCTGCGGACCCATATGTAGTTAGAGAGTTCCAAGCTCCATCGTACGTAAAAAACAAAACTCCTGTAGATTTCAAAAAGAGGATCTGCTACAGAGGCTAATTTTCCCCTGTCTACTAATCATTCACCGTTTCCGGTGGTATTAAAAATTTATTTATTTGTATTCATCTTAAATATGAAAAAAAAGTTTCCATTTTTTTTCAGTGGCAGTAAAAAAACCATCGACGGTGATAAGTTTATTAGGCCCTTAGTTTATTGCATTTCATCACATTTTCAGTCACTGGCTTTTATGAAAAAATAACCGTTGCATGTGAACATGAAAAACATTGAAAATATAGTTTACGTAATCCATCGCACTTCAGCGTAACCACCATCGCTCTTCGGCGTAGCTATCAATAATAAAGCGTCACAATGCCACCATCGCACTTCAGCGTGATTAAAAACGCACTTCAGCATCACACCATCGCACATCAGCGTGACCATCGCAATTCGGAGTACCATCGCGGTTCGGAGTCCTACATATGTAATCCCAATTCATAAAAATAAGGAGATGTGGTATTGTTACCAATGAGACACCAATCCAGCCTGTTTAGTCCCATCACTATGAGTATTTGTTACATTTCACATAGAGGGTGAGACGAAACCGGAATGATATATAGATAAGTGTCTTATATATAATCCCAGTTTCATCCCACCCGTATAGAAATTCGTTATGTTTAAGATAAAGGGTGGAAAACCCGGGATTATGTATAGATAAGTGACTTATATATGAGTTTGAGCCATTCTTGTGTCAGGTACATTACACTCCGATCTCAAAATACAAGGATTGCCAGTTTTCTTGCTGGATATCGATGTTTCTCTCTTGGTACTCCTCAACAACAAAAATTAGCTCTCTTGATAAAGCAAAGAGTGCTGAATGTGGTGTTAAACATCATAAATTAATCAACCAATCAATGTGCATGCATACAAGGTATAAAAATTGTTCATCTTTTTACATGTATAAAAAGCAAAATAACAAAAATACCTAAGTCCAAGGAAAATTTGAAAAAAGTTAACCGGTGATAACAGGATCATTCATCGCACTGAATTATTAGATCTATTTTGGCCGTTCCTTTTACTTACATGAAAATTAACCCTATTAGTTCATATTGATGTATTAGTGTTCTTCTCAGTCTGCGTTTGGTGGTTATGTTAAGTCATTAGTTAATAAAGGTGTCATAGAATGTGTGTTTTCATATTGCTCTTGTATTATGTCCTCGTGTCAATACAACAAACTTCGACCCAATACGTCTGTACTTGGATATAATGCAAAATCGATATGAAAACACCCATTTAATAATGCTAGTGTATGAAAATATTTGTTTGACATTATTAAATTTGCTGATATGGAAATTTTTCATCTTGTACGCCCCAGTGAATACATAGATCTCAAGAACAAAGCAATATAACTGACCATGCGCTTTATTCAAAGACATTTCATGTACAAAATTCAACATGAAAAATATGAGAGATTCAAGCTGAAGTTCGAATTGTAAATATGTATTTGATTATGATAAAAAAAGACACAGTTATTTACAAACAACATTCAAATTATAATGAGATGCAAACAATAATATAACATTTGCACATTTAAGAGATTAAACACAAACAGTTAAAAACCTAAAACAAGATTATAAATCAAAGTACTGACGTACTGTTAATTCGGATGACTCCAAGATCTGCTGACTGGCGAATAAATCGTACACGTTATCCCTCTGTAGACTGCTAGAAGTAACTATTAGTGCTATATTACTTCGAGTGTCAAATATTTCTACCACATTCAAGACGATAATATAATTATTGGTTAATAAATTGGGGAGGTTATGGGGACTCAGACGGTCGAAAAGGGACGACTGAAAAAAGTGAAATGTGTTTTGCACTATCTGAAGGCTGATAATGCTTTCAATGAATGTTCGCATTATGATCAGACGTGATTGTGTTTAAAACAATCAAACAGATATCATCTCCCAATACGAGAACGGAAAAGTTTAAGTGACTATAATTCTTTACTATTGTGACCCTTTGCCTGTGTAGAAAATTATGCTATGGTTGTCCGTTTTCCTTAAAAATTCACAGCATTGACCTTTCTATTTTTCTACATGGTCTCTTTTATTCTTTGATTAGTTTTCATTGTTCAAATATTATCCATTTAATAATCATGCCACGATCAAACCAATGCATAAAATATTGTGTTTTTTTCAATGTTTATAATAGCAATTGTTTAAGCTGACGACATGAATTGTTCTTATGCAAGAGGTAATTCATAGAAGCCTCTTTCCTAGATTTAGATATTTCGGTTTTAAACGGGAAACTGCACACTAAAATTTACGACAAAAGGGACGATTTTTCGTTCTCTATTGTTAATTTTCCATTTTTAGATGGTGATGTTCCTTTGGCACCATCTTACGGTGTTTATATTTCACAGTTCGTTCGCTATGCCCGTGTCTGTTGTGACGTTTTTGATTTTAACGAACGTAATCTATGTATTACTGGTAAATTATTAAACCAGGGATATCGTTACCATAAATTACTTAAAACCTTTACTAAATTTTTCCATAGATATAAAGATTTGGTTTTGAAGTTTGGTTGTACCTGTAGAAAACTTATTTCAAACGGGATAGCACATCCTCATTTTTACGGAAATGTTGTTAACCGTGCCCGGAAATTAGAAATGATCCTTGTAAACTTATCGCTCCTTTAAATAAACTTATTCTAAAAGGTTACCAATTCAACACTGTAATAAGATCATTGAATATTGTTTTATTGGTATAAATATTGATTTTGTTATCAGTAAATTAAAAGCAAACTAAATATTACTAGTATGTTATATACATATACACATTCATGGATCTACAATCTGTCGATACCTGTATCTTGGCATTGCACAAGGTCATGTTTTCTCTGACTGTTTATGACGTCTTTACACTAAATCCATTGGATGTTGGATGTGTACGGATTGATAATTTAGTCTTAGATGCATGATTTTTTATTAGTTGTTAGTGGCTTTGAACTAGCTGTCAGATAACTGCGAGTACTCTCAGATCTGTTCCTAGTGTCTTTTGTTGTTGGGATGTACAAGTACCCTGCCACGTCCACTTGTATTTTGTCCATCTGATGAGCTAAGCCTTTTCAACTGATTTTTATAGTTCGTTCTTATGTTGTACTGTTATATCACTGTCCCAGGTTAGGGGAGGTTGGGATCCCGCTAACATGTTTAACCCCGCCACATTATGTATGCATGTGCCTGTCCCAAGTCAGGAGCCTGTAATTCAGTGGTTGTCGTTTGTTTATGTGTTACATATTTGTTTTCGTTCATTTTGTACATAAATAAGGCCGTTAGTTTTCTCGTTTGAATTGTTTTACATTGTCATTTCGGGGCCTTTTATAGCTGACTATGCGGTATGGGCTTTGCTCATTGTTGAAGGCCGTACGGTGACCTATAGTTGTTAATTTCTGTGTCATTTTGGTCTCTTGTGGACAGTTGTCTCATTGGCAATCATACCACATCTTCTTTTTTATCTTTCCGTTGGTTTGATTGTGTCAGTTTTTGTGACTAAGGTAGCAATACACAGTTAGGAGTTTGGTTTCGCATTTTGGCCCTGTGGATTTTTCGAATAAGAAATATATTATGCAATAAAATTCATTTTTAGACAGCTGAGTACTAATTTAGCCTTCAAAGGTAGTTTATAAGAACATCAAGAGTATTGTTTTCATGTTTTATGGGCTATTTTATGTTTGACTGTCCGTATTTTCATAGCTGGACTAGCCGTAGGTCCAGAAATTAATGTAATGTTTACAAACACTTTTTTCTACATGAAGATTTTGAAGCAATTTTACAAAAAAATTAGATGAAAGACATATGATTTTTATTTGATTTCCTGATAGATATATGTAAACAGTTCCAGAAAAGGTATCACTCCAAGGGATTGAAATTCTACTTCTGGCCAAATTTTTGGGAAATATGTGACATCTTTTCCCCCCTTTTTGAAATATTTTATAGCAAATAAATGCAGATAGTTGCCATGGATACATCAAAAAGAAATTATATTTTATCATTTTAACTACTAGATATCAAATCTATGGAAGATACTAATTACATACATATGCACATATATGACACAAACAGTAAGCTTAATTTGCAAGAAAGCAAGGAAAAGGGGATGGTAAAATTTATGAGAGTAAATTTTAATATTTTTTCCTAACTGTTTATTGCTACCTAAATGAAGATAAGAAGATGTGGTATTACTGTTAACGAGACAACTCTCTACAAGAGACCAAATGACACAGAAATTAACAACGATAGGTCACCGTACGACCTTCAAGCTATATTTTTGTTCATCCCACTCTTTGGCATAAACAGCGTTTTAAAAATATACAATGAAAACAATTGAGGACACAGACTAACTTCTAGACTATTATCATAATGATTTTTTTCAAACTAGTAAATTTTGCTGAAAAAAAACCCACAAATCATCGGAAAATGTTTGTTAGTACTTATCTGAAATAGAACCAAGTACTAGAAATGAAAGATTTGGTTACTGCATTTCTTTTTGTGCACTTTGATTTATTTTCAATGTGCTGTACTTTGTTTGGAGGTGTGAAAACTATGGGAGAATAAATCTTACGTGCATAATTGTATCGATTTACAAAACACAAATAAGATATCAAGAGACCCGTACCAGATCACACCCAACAGCAACACCTAACTTCTTCGAAAAAAATGGATGCACAAACAATTGTGAAAAAAATAGGTAATACACAACTCCAGACCCTGAGAACCTGACTTGCTTTTTTTTCCTGGTCAGTAAAAATAACAAAATTAATATTGCTAAATGTAATTTCGTTGTAATGACGTCATGATTGTAAGGCTTATCTTTTTGTTTTTGGATCAAGAATCATACCGTACATTTTTAGACATTTTCCCAAAATAAAACTACATCCCCCGGTTAACTTTTCAAATAATGCATAACATGAACTAATTGTTGTTGAAGTAATTTCATCTTGGAAGAGACTTGTTATCTTTGGTTTGAATGATCAGTACTAGCAAATAAACTCATCATAGATACCAGGATAGAAATAGCAAGTTTCGTCAATCTAATGTATTCTCAAATAATATAAAACTAACCATAATTGGGTTACATAGCTGACCATTTCTTTAATCAGTACCAATTACTTTGGATGTTCATAGTGATGTAAAGTAAATAGCATTAATTAAAAGTAATGTTGGTAAATTGTTAAGTATATTATTATTATCATGTAAAATATCCCCACAATTAGTAAAATTACGTGATTGATTGTGGCTGTTTAAACCAACGTCGTTAAGCATTGCCTGTATACAGGCGACAGTAAATATTGAAAAAAAAAACAATTTTGTATTTGCCAAACGACCCAAGACCATACAACATATATCAAACTAAAAAGAAAGTTTTAAATATTATGTTATCATTAAAGAAAATATCATTTACAAAGCAGAATTTAAATATTGAAGAACATTATTAAAGGGGCATTGGCTCCGAGATATAAAAAAAATGAAATATGATTGTTTTTGTTCAATCATGAATGAAAGTGACATAGTGAAATAATAAATCACTTTTCGCAGCCAGTTTGGTGCAATTTTGTCAAAATAAGCTAAACAATATCGCTGATGAATTATTAACTTGCAAGTGAATAATTTGAGCTCATTGAATCCGTATTCATATGACCTTCAATTTAATTTCTTAGCTAGAGATTGGTTACGTATGCATTAGGCGTGTTCAGTTAATAAAAGGAAAATCATGTCAACATTAATAGTGAAACAAGGGAAAACCATTTGATTGACTGGTTCGATCCACAGAAACTCATTCTTATACAGGTAAAACGACGATTAATATATATTTTTAACCTATAATATGAAATCAAACAGACCTAGAAAAATCCAAACGAGTACGCTATCTGTTTATATCTATATTTATGTTTATATCGGGTTATATTATCGTCGGCAGTCTTTGGAGGTCACCTCGATGGTAAATTAGATGGCGTCTTCAATAAAATACACACGAACTGTTGAAACATATTATCGAGCCCATGCATTGTAAATTGTTTATTTTATACTTCTTTATAATTTGGATAAACGTTTTAGTATGTTTTAAATTAAATATGAGAGTCTGAATCAAATCGGTGAACATGAATTTGACAGCTAATGTCCCTTTAATGGGAATGTTAGATATTAACTCAAACATATGATGACTTTTGAAGTTTAAAGGTCCCGATATGGGTCAAGGTTGATACAAGAGTCGATATAAACAATGGCATGTAATGATTTAAATATAACGTACAAAGAATTTTAAATTGGAAAATAAAAAATTGAATTAAGCTATTGAATAAATTATTTTTTTTTATTCAAATTTGTTTCCCTTTTATATCATTCCGTGTTTTCTGGTTCCAAATAATTTCACTGAACACATCTGATGTAACAAACTTTCAACACAGAAGTTTTGTTAACGATGGTCATCTTCAGTTCTGCAAAAGAATATTGAAAGTTAGAAACAAATCTCTGTTTTTACGGTATAAGTGGAAATTGAGAGATTCAAAGTTGAAATAAAGAATTGTAGTATAATAGAAAAGTAGATAATACAAATTATCTTCCATATTGTACAAATAAATGTCTGAATTATATGAATGATATTTCTTTTTCAAAACTCAGATCGCTGGCTATCATAAAACGTAACCTAAACGACTTCGGCTTATCATTGTTATGGCCTTAAGACGGCAGACATATGTAAACAATATTTGCTAATCTGAGGTCACCACAAGTTTTCTTTAGAAGTGGTTTGTGTTATTTTTGTGTGTTTTTCTCTGTTCAATTTAATTTTTCAATATCTGTGCTGTCCATACCGGCGAGACTGTTGTGTAACCTCCGTCCTGGAAAGCCTTGTTGTTATTTAAACTTTCTAATTCAGCCAAGGCTTAGGGTTTGTATTTGGTGATGAGTTATAATTAGAGAAGATACAATTATCATCAATTATTGTAAGTAACCTGGTCAATATTTTTTTTTTCTAAAATGTAACACGACAGATGTGAATGTGGAACAAACCTTCCGGAGCATATGAGATACGATTTTGTGTTGCTCAGTCGTTTAATGTAGTGTATGTTTTTCTTTTGTCGTTTTTAATTCGTTGAAGCCAAAAACAAAAACCCGTAGCCACTGTAGAGGTGACACGCTGTCATGATATGAAGCTATCGATAAGAGTTCGTTTTAACCACATTTATTGCATTATTACGATCCCTACTTGAAAGTTTTATTTGGAAAGATATAACATCTCATATCTAATTATTACCATTTAATATATGAGCTGTATCGGATAGATATCGACCGTATGCAAATAAATATCAATTCATCTGTTAACCTATTTCGAATTTAAAAATCTCTATGCAAAGTCTGTTAATGATTAGAAATTGAGTACGTTCAGTAACAATACCAAGGCTAACTATGCAACTCCTTTTAAGTTCATGTGTGATATTTGTTCTAGGCTTGCTGTTACTTTGGTTTTCGATGTATAGCTCATAGACGTTTTATATTTTGGTTTTCGAAATTGCAAATTAAAGCTTATTTATTATACATTTGGGGAACTTTTCCTTTGTTGACTTTTTTACATGTATATATGGAGACGCTTACTCCATCAATGCACCCGGTCTCGCTCTGTTTGGAGTTCATGTGATTCTCTCATTTTTTAGTTGTTACCTTGATTTGTCTCATCTTAATCGATTTACTGGATTTGAACATCGGAAAATTACTGTCGCATTCATTTACCATCATCCAATTTTTACTTTACAAATATGTATAATTTTGGGAAATCCTTAAACGTGCGAAGGAAGCTGGAAATCAAATATCTTAATGGACAACTAATAACATCTGGTAAAATTTCTTAATGTCTACAGAAGAATTAAACGTCTACAGTAGTGGTAATAAGACAACGACTTCAAATGGGTTAAATTGCTCATTTCAGTTATAATGTCATAAACCTTTTCATTTTCATGGTAAGATAATTTTGCCATGATATACATGATTGTAGCAGTACAAAAGTAATATGGGGATATTGGCAATATCTATTGAGCGCGTCTCGAATGTCACAATATCATTTACTCACAACTTAGTGAGCAGTCTAATTTGTTAAGATGCAATAATCCGGCTAAAGACAATCATCATCTGTCTTCGTGTTTAGTTTTGTACAATCATATAAACAACTTTTAATGATGGCAATCCTTACAAAAAATGGTTTTAAAATGTTTTTATTTGACTTAAATTTCCCATAATTCTGAGATTGTTTTAAATTAAATATAGTATTACTACTACATTGTCCTTATTTGTACTGTCAAAAAATATTTCTTGGCACGTTTTCATGGATCATATTTTGTTTGTATGATTTTTTTTTGCTGTTAGTCTGTTTGATATTTTCCATATGATCTCTGCTAAGTTTCCTTTTGATGAGTTTTTTTTGGGGTTATTTTTTGTTACCTTTATTTCTTAATTTCTTTCTTGCCTCCAGGCGTACAGTTTCTGCAAATCAGATAATTGGCTAAGAAAGACGTTAACAGTATTGGGATTATTTGAACTTGCTATTGTAAAAGAAAGTCCTGTTATAAATATATATGGTCTGTAATCTTATACTTGCCATTTGTTCTTTTAGAACTAGAAAACAAACGTTCACTGCTGTCCATATTGTCGTCTTGCACTATTAATTCTTTCATTTGAATGTATACTTTATCATGTAGTGTAGCGTAATGAAATATTTTGCTAAAATCTTTCATTTTCTGTGCTGGACAAGTTACCCAGGCTGTATTTAAATGAAATAGTATATGCTATCAATCACACATTGAGTATTCCATAATGAATGTAAAAATCCTTGTTGCATTAATATTAGTCATGGAGTGTTGTGATACAGTATTGAGTTAAAGACAAATCACTCCGTAATAATATAATAAGAGACAACACGTAATAACTGGTTATCCCATGAACATTAACAAAGTAATATTACATTGTTTTTTTCCATTGTTCACAGTTCAGTGCAGATATAAACAACAAAACTATTTCAGTAAAACCAACTAATTAAACGAGCGTTTTTATAACAAAATATATATAATTTTTGAGCATCTGGTTATTTTTAATAAGTTATATGTTTTAGACTTTAAGAAAAAAAAAAACCATACAAAATGATAACATGTTGGGGTCGAATTATAAAAAAAAATCAATCTGCAAGTCCCATGTTCAATCCGTGTGTGTGTGTGCAGTTCTAGATGAAAATTATCAAGGCGTACGTACTATATAAATATTCAATGTTTACTTCATAAATAATACAGGATGGTCTAGAGTTATCGATTGTAGGCGCTGTGTATCACATTATTTACCTCATGGTTTCCCTTTTTATTTGTCTTTGTGCTATTATGTCCCTTATTGTCGTATGACTCTTGACGTCGCTCGGTATTTGTGCATCCAGCTATCGGATTATTTTGCTTTAGGTGTGCCGCGGGTAGGTCCAGAGGCACTATTCAGACTCATAAAATTTTATAGTGTCGTATGACTCTTGACGTCGCTCGGTATTTGTGCATCCAGCTATCGGATTATTTTGCTTTGAGTGTGCCGGATGCGGGTAGGTCCAGAGGCACTATTCAGACTCATAAAATGTTATAGTGTCGTATGACTCTTGACGTCGCTCGGTATTTGTGCATCCAGCTATCGGATTATTTTGCTTTGAGGTGTGCCGGATGCGGGTAGGTCCAGAGAAAATATTCAGACTCATACAATGTTATAGTATTGTTTTCATTTTGTTTACCGTTGTGTTCAAATTCTACTTAATTTGTACTTTATCGGGAAAGCGTATACAAATCATGTTTTACTATACTGTATGTACTACAAAAGTTTTGTTCTTCGCGTCTTTCTCAGGTTTGTTAGTGTGTCTCTTTGAATTTTTAAGTCATTTGTGTTTGTATGTTTGTGATGTATATATATATACAGGTTTGGCTGATAGATCCCAACTATAAGGAGAGTGTATATAGTACTATATGAAATTAAAAAAAAAAACTTTTTGTTGGCGTCTTTGTCAGATTTAGATGTATGTTGTTTAAATTTTTAAATCCGTTGTGTTTGTGATTCTATGATGTATTTTTACACAAGTCTGGCTATGTGATCCCAATTATTGTCACGTTAAACTAGTTGTGTCTGTTTGGGTTGTTCACCCAATTTTGTCAATGTAACGGAACTATGAACAACTGTCATACAAATGTGGCGTTAAGCTCGCTATAAAACCATGTTTAACCCACCATTCTCTTCAGAAAATGCATGTACCAAGTCAGGAATATGACAGCTGTTTTCCATTCCTTCCGTTGGTTGATATAGTCGAGCGTTTGACTAAACTAGTTTTTATGGACTTCACCCTTTTTAAAATTTACCTTGAAGTTCATTTTATTTTTGTTTATACATTTTTATCTTACACATTTGGAACGAATAAGTTTACAAAGCCCAAAAAGTATAGAAAAAACGGAGTAAAGTTCGTTTAATGACCCCATGAAATTTAAACAAAAACTGTTTTTGGCTGATTTGTTGTTGATAATTGACCAATATATACTATGTGTTTGTGTTTTAAGTCATCAAAGACATGTTTTCGTGGTAGTTTTAGACATCTAGATACCAAAATAGTCATCTGGTCTGTACATGTACTGATTCTATTTTATTCCCGATTGCGACAATTTGACTGAATATGGATTCGAATAGTGGGTGATGTATGCATATCATACAATGTCGACACACCAGGGGGTTGCCCATGTCAGAGTTCAAACGATTGCCCCTGCGTTTGTTTTTTTTTTTATCTTAATTTGTTTATTCTTTATAAATTTATGAAATTAGAACATCGGCAATCTTCTGTAGCCTCTTTTTATTAAATGAAATCAAATATCTTGCATTTAAGCTTGTCAGACCAATTGTATTTTCAAACATAAAGGTATTCAATTCTTACAAGTTTAATTTTCAGGGATAGTAGTGTTAAACACATTTTTATCACAATATCCAAACTGCACAAGTGATACAAAATTGATTGACATATTGCATATGGCATGGTGTTGGTTGCAAAAACTTCATATTTTTCATTTAAATGCAATATTTTTTATTCAATTGGTATATTTCTTCATTTAAATGCAATATTTTTTTTTATTCAAATGGTATAATTTGTCATTCAAATGCAATATTTTTTATTCAATTGGTATACCTTGTCATTTTAATGCAATATTTTTTATTCAATTGGTATATTTGTCGTTTTAACTTCAATTTGTAATGTTTAGTAGTTTTTTTATTTATATGCAATAATTGCATTATGGGAAATTGTTTGACGTCACAAGGTCAAATTTGCAACAACGTTTGTGATTGGTCGATTCTGGATTTTATATGTTATCTTGATTATTAACTCTTGTACGTTTTTTTTAAAGTTCATCGTATTACTACAACATATAAAATTCATGACTCAATATTTGGAGAATGAAAATACAAAGTTTGTTATTCAAATCAAAACAAACTAATAATAAGAAGAAAAAAACACAAAAAAGACAAACAAAAAATGACATGGCAAACAAAAGAGACGAAAAGAAAACAACGGACCACAAAAAACATCACAGACCACTACATAACTGAGCAACACGAACCTAAACTAAAACTGGCGAAACATGTGCTCTGGAAGGATAAGCAGTTCAAAACGGACGTTGTACGTACGGTTTTGGGATTTCCCCAAGTCAATTAGTGACACCAGTGGTGTAACTTCAGTTTAAATCCGTTGTAGAGTCATAACCCGTTATAATGAAAGCATAAACTTGCAGATTGGTAAATCTTCCTCGCTATATCTATACATAAGACATAACCAAAATAAAACATCGGAACATGTTAAGTATCCTACTCTATATGTTAACAATTTGAAATAAAACCATTTTCTTATGACAAAAACATTGAATACCACAAACGATAATACAGAAAACTAAAGCAAAACTAAAACGTCTCCCCTCAAATAAAATCTAGGCGTGAACTAATGTTCTCTGGAAGGTTAGGAATATCCTGTTCCACTAGTGGAACCCGCAATGTTGCTCATGTTATGCAAAATTCAGTAACCAACAGGGAGAAATATTCATGGGAAGAAGAGCCATTTTCATCCATTAGAAGCAATCGCCAATAATGAAAGATTTTCTTAAAAGTGACCAGTGGTATATTTGGACATTCGTGTTGCTCAGTCTTTAGTTTTCTGCGTAGTGTTTATTAGACTGTTGCCTGTCTTTTCATCCTTTTGTTTTGTTACGGTATTGTCTGGGTTTTTTTTCCTTCTTATGATTTTGATTGTCTCGTTTGTATCTATTCAAAACGTCACTACAGACATGGGCATATCAAACGAGTTGGGAATATACCGTATAAAGGGATCAGGAACATCACCGTCTAAAGGGGACATTAACGATACGGAACAAAAATCGTATCTTGTGTAATCAATTTTGGTACAGTGTTTTCCATGTGATACTACAATAGTCAAATCTTAAAAAGAAGTATTCGAGTCTCATGAAATTTATAAAGTGTTGTTTTTACTTTTTATTGCTGTTTATATTAGATTTCTTTAAGGTGATCAGTTCCTTTTGGCAAATTTTCCCGGAATGCTTACAGAATTAAAATTAAGTTAAGAAATGCCAGACTGTACACAAACAGATCGATTGATTGATACCGCCTCGGCAAGCAGCAAAACGAAGCATTATGGTGTGTTATATTGCTAGTTTTTCTTTAAAGAAGAGGAATATATACAAAGTGATTCCTATGTATAAATTTAAATTCAGAATTAAGTCCCTTCTCTTTATTTGTTTTTCTTTCTCTTTTTGTAAAGCAACTGATGATTTTTATATTGACCTAGTGCCATCCTAAAACTTTTTAAATGAATCCCAAACAAATATTCGGGTTCTTTTATGCTTTAACACAAATTTTCATGTTCATGCTTTTGTTTGCAAATTTCTAAAGAACTGCAAAAAGAGTCTGCAGATACAAACGAGACAATCAAAAATCATAAGAAGGAAATAAAAACCCAGACACTACCATAACAAAGCAAAACGATGGAAAGACAGGCAACAGTCTAACAAACACTACGCAGAAAACTAAAGACTGAGTAAAACATGAATGCCCAAATATACCACTGGTCACTTTTAAGAAAATCTTTCATTATTGGCGATTGCTTCTGATGGATGAAAAGAGTTCTTCTTCCCATGAATATTTCTCCTGTTGGTTACTGAATTTTGCGTAACATGAGCAACATTGCAGGTTCCACTAGTGAAACAGGATATTCCTAACCTTCCAGAGAACATTAGTTCACGCCTAGATTTTATTTGAGGGGAGACGTTTTAGTTTTGCTTTAGTTTTCTGTATTATCGTTTGTGGTATTCAATGTTTTTGTCATAAGAAAATGGTTTTATTTCAAATTGTTAACATATAGAGTAGGATACTTAACATGTTCCGATGTTTTATTTTGGTTATGTCTTATGTATAGATATAGCGAGGAAGATTTACCAGTCTGCAAGTTTATGCTTCATTATAACGGGTTATGACTCTACAACGGATTTAAAATGAAGTTACACCACTGGTGTCACTAATTGACTTGGGAAAATTCCAAAACCGTACGTACAACGTCCGTTTTGAACTGCTTACCTTCCAGAGCACATGTTTCGCCAGTTTTAGTTTAGTTTCGTGTTGCTCAGTTATGTAGTGGTCTGTGATGTTTTTGTGGTCCGTTGTTTTTTTTCGTCTCTTTGTTTGCCATGTCTTTATTTTTGTCTTTTGTTCTTCTATTATAAGTTTGTTTTGATTAGAATAACAAACTTTGTATTTTCATTCTCCAAATATTGAGTCATGAATTTTATATGGTGTAGTAATACGATGAACTTTAAAAAAAAAGACGTACAAGAGTTACTTATCAAGATAACATATAAAATCCAGAATCGACCAAACACAAACGTTGTTGCAAATTTGACCTTGTGACGTCAAACAATTTCCCATAATGTAATTATTGCATATAAATAAAAAACTACTAAACATTGCAAATTAAAGTTAAAACGACAAATATACCAATTGAACAAAAATGTTGCATTAAAATGACAAGTTATACCAATTGAATAAAAATATTGCATTTGAATGACAAATTATACCATTTAAATAAAAATATTGCATTTAAATGAAAAATATAACATTTAAATAAAAAAAATGCATCTAAATGAAAAATATACCATTTAAATAAAAATATTGCATTTAAATGAAAAATATAACATTTAAATAAAAAAATTGCATTTGAATGAAGAAATATACCAATTAAATAAAAATATTGCATTTAAATGAAAAATATCAAATTTTTGCAACCATGCCATAATTGCCGACATTTATGAGGAAGTATATCAAATCAATTCATCTAAATAGTTGCTTTTCATTTTTTAAATTACCGTAAGTAGCCGACGGAGGAGAAACCGTGAAAGCATTCAGTCCATTTATTTGCAATCGTCGCCTTGCAAGATTTATTCCAAAATCAGTGGTTACTCTTTGAATGTAGGCGTCATCGTGTAGAATTGCATATTTCACCATTCCTTTTACATCTTTTAATTTATGTGCTAGAGTTGTAGTAGATGTGTTTAAACTTTTCATGTCTACAGTTACTCAATACATTTCATAATATATTTATATATCTATATATATACTCCAAAAAAGCAATATTAAAAAAGGATATAAATCATTATCCTATTTAAAAATACTCAATAACATTGTAATTTTAAAATCAGAAATAATGAAAGTTCTAATCAGCTGTTTTATACTTATATTTATAGTGAATAAAACTGGATTAAAAGTCATGTGTGCAGAAAACCTATAAAATATAAACCAATTTAACAATAGAAACAAAAAACTTTGTTTTGACAAAAAATGTGTGCTATTAGACGGAAATTTCTAGTGCAAATGTATAAGTATTGGAGGAAATAGGATACTTAGTTTGGATTTTATAGGATACTTATTGATGAATACAATGTCAAAACTCCTTAAACGTTCTTAATGCAACATGTACTATTTATAGAGTAGGGTTTGATTTTGATTTAACATCAGATTTAGGTCACATCTATCCATATCGTTATTATATCAGGAAAACAGATAATCCGAAATACAGTTGGTGACACTATCATTGGCTAGACATCATCCCCGGTGCCATTGATTACTTGATATTCGCGTATGGTTGTGGCTTGTTAACTATTTCTTGCATGAAGAGATATTTCTCGTATCACACTACATAGAGTGTGATACGTAAAAAGTGATACGAAAATCTGCGTTAATTTGATTGGGTTATCCAGTATCATGAGACGATATTACGACATTTCGATTGGTTCTTCGTTAGGTCAATGTTGACTTTCAAAGACGATTAACATTTCGTCCATGGCAACGGGCATATGTGATTTCTTCAAAAATATACAAAACACTCACACCTTTTACCTGAAAATCTTCTTTTTGTCAAGTTTTATAACATTCTGATGCGTACAAAAAGTTTTAAAATGTCCGATGTTAAAATATGACACAGGAACAGGACATATGACTTCATACTTGAATGTGCAAAAGACTAGATCAACTATTCGCAGAACTTTTAATTTAACACAACGAGAGTGTTGACCATAAGAGAAATAGGTTAAATAACTTGTGAGAATTTGATATCGCTTGGTATCAACTTTCGTTATTTAATTCAAACAGTTATAATAAACTAGTATTTATAATATATAATAAGTTTTATACATTTTTGTTCATCTTAACATAATTAATTTTATATAATGATGTATCAAGTCCCGTCAGGATCGAGATCGTACAAAAAGTGATATTACCACAGTTTTCCAAAGTTTGACTTGCTCTATTGTAATGGAGATATACTCAAGTGGCAGACCTTTTGGGATTGTTTCGAGTCATCTTTTCATCATAATGATACTTTAACGCCAATCCAAAAGTTTAATTATCTTAAAAGCAACAGTAGTATAACGCTATTCGTATTAACACACTCATTGTTCCACAGATTGCCGTTCCTATTCAAAACAAGATTTCGCAAAAAAACAAGGAACTTGCCACACTTGCGAGGACTTAATAAACTTGCACACTCTCTGCAAATTGGAGAACGTTTAGAAATTGACTTACTAATATTCACTGACTATTACTGGGACATTATCGAGGACCAAGTTATTAGAGGAAAAGGACCCACCGCTATACAGTCAAAGATCGGATATTTACTATCAGGACCAATCAATAGAAACATCAGCCAGCCTTCAACATCTACAGTTCTTTTAAACGTCATTTCATGCAAGAACACAGCTATTAACAACGAGAACGGAAAGTACACGAAAATGTTACCATTGAAACATGACCATCCATATCGACCTTCAGATATGGCGGTTGCTAAAAGTAGGACAGAGAACATATTGCAATAGCTCGTTTAAAGCAGACCGCATGTAAACCCACTTGATGAAAAGCTCCAAGGTAGCAAATCGCCACCGTTATAGCACACTTGAAACTAGTGGAGTCAAGAAGCCACATAGATACAGGTCAGGAACAAGTAGCATTAAAGACGATAACTTCATTTTTTAAAAAGTTTTTAGGATTACATATTTCACTTTTATCGGCCCCCAGAATGTCGGAAAATACGCTAAGTACTAACATTGAACTATGGTAACGTTGTAATAGATTTCATAGCTATCACGACGATTAAACGTATTTTGCAATCACAACGTATTTATTGAGATTCCACAACATGGGGTTCGTGTTGCTCAGTCTTTAGTTATCTATTTTGTGTTTTGTGTACTATTGTTTGTCTGATTGTCTTTTTCTTTTTTAGCCATGTCGTTGTATTTTCATTTCGGACTTATGAGCTTAAATGTCCCTTCGGAATCTTTCGTTTCTCTTATACAATATCTATTCTAATTAGAATGACAGTTACAATATATTTTAGTTTGTAAAAATACTACAACAGGAAAAGATAGATCAGTGGAAAATGTTTTTTTTAATATTGAAATACAGTTGAGCTGTATCTTTTTGGGGAAAAGCCAGAAGACACTTTCTTTACACATTGAGAAGCTCGTTCTAGTCGAGAGCTATCAATTCTTATATTAGTGACAACCTTTTGGATGTAAGGTTTGTCGTATAGTGTGGCATAATATATTATTTTGATAACATCTGTGTCTCTCTGTGCAGGAGCAATAATCCAGATGAACCACTTTGACCTAAATAAAATAACACATGCTTTATGTCATACGTTGAGTATACTCCTTATCGCTCGTAATCATACATAAAAAATCTTTCATATACTATATTGTAAATAAGTGAATCAAAACTAGAAGCTTATCAGTTAGTTTAAACATTTTATTTGCTAATTCTAAGCAAAATGGATGAGACACAAATAAATATAGAAAACTATTCAACGAGTGACCGAACAACACATTATTTCACAAATACGTGAACAACACAGGGAATTCAGGAAATCACGGTTATTCATCGCAACCAATGTTATAAAAGTATATATATATAGTTATAATATTATGAGCATGCATATAAAACGAACAAATTCAATAGATATAATACGAACTATAAATATAAAGAAGAAAAGAAAAAAAAAAGCAAATCATATTTTTCTACGGTTTTGATGACGATGATCATCCGTGCCAGTATCAAAAACATTTAATGAAGGTACTAGAAATCTGTTTGACATTTTAATTAATTCTTGAACATGTTTGAAAATTAAATAGATTTTGTTCATTCGAAAGTGCAATGTCTACTCAAGTTAACATATTAGTATCTAAAACAAAGTTTTATGTAAGTTAATAAAGATTGTTGAGTAAAATTTCTCTACATGAAGTATATTTTTTGGGCAAAAAAAAAAAATAAACAAAAAACAAATGATGAACATCCTGAACAATAGATCACACTGATTGGAAGGATCCAGTATAATGTTGGCTTTGAAAAGGTCATAGTTTAGAAATGAAGCAGAACATCGCAAATGGGTTAAAATAATATTCAGTTTCCTCAGCTTATTAGTGTTGGCTATGATGACAGAAAAATACTTCTCGCAATAATAAAGTAAGAAACGAAGCAACATACCGTATATAGAGTTATTTGAACGTTGGACTGCTGTCGTATTTTTGACCAAGACGCTACGATGTGATAATTTTTCGCGTTTCATGCTTTTATACAATGACATGGTTTGTGATAAAATAATGTGTACCGAAAATGTAGATTTAAACGCACAAGAAACATTTGCGATATACTGAAACTATTCTTGAGTTCATATCAAGTCCATATTGGATTACGTTTGATTATTTGTTTTTCCACGTCTGCAACAAGGTCACGAAACAGGGTCTCGTGCTTTCTGTTTCAGTGTCAGCGTTGCAGTTGGCAGTGACAAGGAAGTGATTAGACAGTTTAAAGAGACCTATTTTAGTAGGTAATTTTTTCATATGCAGTTGAATTATCTCTATAGCATTTGTATGTCATAAAGATTATTTGACTCCAATCTCTCATTCATTAAAAAATAAGGAGACGCGGTATCATAAGAAACTATTAACCAGAGATCAAATTAGCAGCTTACATCACCGTACAGCCTTCAAAAATGATCAAAACCATACTGCATGGCAAGCTATAAAAAAGCTCTAATATAACAAAATGGAAAACAGTTCAAATGAGAAAGCGAATAGCCTGATTTATGTACAAAACAACAAAAGAAAAACAAATATGATATACATTTACAAACGACAACCACTCTTTTCGGGCTGTTGAAAGGGAAACAGAATATTGCAAAACATGGTCTGGGCGAACAACCTTTCACTTACATTGTCCACTGGCGTTAACACTTTCGCCTAATCGAATATTTCGGCCACTTAATCTGGAACAGTTGGGTAACAGCACAAACTTATAATAAACTGCAAAAATCAGTTGTAAAGTGCATGACTTATCACATTGGTAAGATGAGGATCAGATCAGTATTATACATTATGCTCATCAAATCAAAACTAAAGGTAGATAAAAACAATGCAGTTCTTCATAAAAAATGTTTATAGTCAAAACCATGCCAAGATATTTCGAAAGTATAATGTTTTGATCAGCGACAATTCCGTTTGTCCGTCTGTGCTTCTGTCAACACTTTGTTGGCGTCATGTTGTTGTCTTCATGTCGGATCCTATTTAAATTTAACGCCGGTTTACACTCATTAAAAACTCTGACGAGTTCGATAATCAGAATAAATAGGAAAGGGTTCCATTTTTTGGGAAGCAGGCATGTAAAATTTCCCATATTAATTCTTGTCACCGGGAAAGTGTCTTCATTTTTTACCTGATAAGATTCAAATTTGTATTGTGGTATTTACGTAGCAAAACCTTTTTTCAGGCAAAAGGCTTGTACAAAATATCCTTATAAGTTGTGTTGGGGAATCTAGTAAAAATTGCTTTATTTCCAAATATTTTAATAGAATAAAGAATGGAAACAGGGAATGTGCCAAAGAGACAACAACCCGACAAAGAGCAGAAGACAGTCCAATGCTACTAATGGGTCTTCAATGCACGGAGAAAATTCCGAACCAGAGGCTTGCTTTTACTGGCCCTAAACAAGAATGTATACTAGTTCAGAAAAATGGACGCCACACTAAACTCTGAAACAAAATTTGAAAAAAAGCAAGACTAACAACGACTAGGTTTCTGACTTGGATAAAACGCAAAAATGCGGTGGGGTTAAAAATGTTTTGTTAAATCTCAGTCCTCTGCATGCCTTAACCTTTAGCCAATGTTGAATAATAAAAAACATCAAAACGCGTAGTAAAATTCTGTTCTAAGTCCGAGTCCGATGTTAGAATAGGCAACAAAAGAAACTAAGCAAAATGTCAATGATAAACATATATTAACAAAGAATACTAGCAGTTACTGACATGCCAGCTCCAGACTACTATTAAACGATTGAAAGATTATGTCCTCATCATTTTAGCATATTCTCTTTATCATAATTCCCTCATAGACTTTAATTGGAGAAATCTGACAAAAGGTCACTTGATTCCTATTTAAACAAGAGGCTCTCATGAGCCTGAATCGCTCACCTGTAATATTTTGCTTAGTCTTTCATCAATGATTATTTTTGCTTTTCAATATATATTAATGAGTGGCTTAAAAATGCCATTTAAATGTTCTTTGGATCTGTCATATTTTCTTCAAAAGAAAAAAAATGCATTTAACCCCTATGCTCCATTTTAGCCATAGTGACTTTGTTTCTTGACGTACAAGGAAATAAAATAAAAAATTTATATAAGATACTCTGAAACTTATTCAGCCCAAGTTTGGCTGAAATTGATTCAGCAGTTTCAAAAGAGAAGATTTTTCAAGGTAAGCAAACTAGATGAACAAATTGTGAAAAAATGTCTTTAAAGGGCAATAACTCCTTGGTCATTAAACTTATTTGTAGATCTTACTTTGCTGAACATTTTTGATGTTTACAGTTTATCTTTATCTATATTATATTCAAGATAATAACCGAAAACTGCAAAATTTCCTTAAAATCATCAATTCAGGGGCAATAACCTAATAATCAGATACCCGATTTGGCTGATAATTTAAGGACAGGTAGACCTTGACCTAATGAATACTTTAACTGCTGTCTGATTTGCTCTAAATGCTTTAGGTTTTGAGATATAAGCCAAAAACTGCATTTTACCCCTATTTTCTATTTTTAGCCATGGCGGCCATGTTTTTTTGACAAAACAGAAAATAAAACACAAACTTTATTCTAGATGCCCTAAGAATCATTCAGTTTAAGTTTGGTTGGAATTGGTTCAGTAGTTTCAGAGGAGAAGGGTCAATTGACAATTTTGGTCATATAAAACTTATTTGTAGATCTTACTTTGCTAAATATTTTTGCTGTTTACAGTTTATCTGTATCTATGATAATATTCAAGATAATACTAAAAACTGCAGAATTTCCTTTTAATTACCAATTTAGTGGCAGCAACCCAACAATGGGTTATTAGATTCATCTGTAATTTCAGGGCTGATAGAACTTCACCTAATGAACACTTTTACCCAATGTCAGATTTGCTCTTAATGCTTTAGTTTTTGAGATATAAGCCAAAAACTGCATTTTACCCCTATGTTCTATTTTTAACCATGGCGGCA
Source organism: Mytilus coruscus (assembly GCA_017311375.1). NCBI lineage: Eukaryota > Metazoa > Mollusca > Bivalvia > Mytilida > Mytilidae > Mytilus > Mytilus coruscus. The sequence goes on from CM029600.1 coordinate 26,592,988, forward strand.
TGTTTTTGACGAAACAGAAAATAAACACAAACTTTATTCTAGATACCCTATGGATCATTTTCAGTTGTTTAAGACGTCTTTAAACGAAATCCGTTAGATGTTTACTAATTGCTACTTTTGTCTGAGAGAACAAGATTTGTTTAATTGGTGTAACTGGTTTTGAACTAGCTTTTAGTAACTTCATGTAATATCACATAGGTGCTTTGTATATTTTTAAATGTATGTTGACTTTGTGACTCGTACAATCTTTTGAGGTAAGCCAATGAAATCTGATTTTTACAGTTTGGTTTGTTCCTTATGTTATTCTGTTACATCACTGTCCCAGGTAATGGAGAGTTGAGTTCTCATGTTGAACCCCGTCACATTCTTTATGTTCCTGTTCCAAGTCAGGAGCCTGTAGTTCAGTGGTTATCGTTGGTTCATGTCTGTCATATTGAGTTTTGTAAATTATTTTGTTATAAATTAGTCCGTTAGTTTTTCTGGTGTGAATTGTTTCACATTTTTTTCATGTCGAGACCTTTTATAGCTAACTATACGGTATGGGTTTTTACGATCGTCAAGCTCTAATGGATAGCTGTCCCATAGACAATCATACCGTATCTTTTTATTATAATGTCTACCGCATAGACTGGTAGTTGAACAATTACATAGTTGTTATCTTCATGCGACACGTGGATCAAGTAGGAATACAAATAAAGTAAGCATGAAATAGAATAGCGCAAAAAGATCTTTTAAGCATACTTGACTGGATTGTTCGCCATTGATACATTGCTCCTTAAGTTGACCCAATCTCGAAATTTCTTGTAATAAAGATTTCATAGTTAACCTAACAGCTTATCTTAGCTCATATAAGGTAGATTGGTACATATGAAAGTGAATCTGTTATATTCATATATGTTATATACAATAATCAGTTACATATTGATCAATTCGGCCAATTTTGGCGTGCCAATCTATGACTAGATGATATATAAAAATTTATTACGAACCATTTCAAACAAGAAAAAATAAGGTTAAAAATTCAGTGAAACAAATGCAGAATTCAAATATCCATCAAAACCCCATAATAGAAATGGAATGTAACTACTTGAGATATAAATGCAATCACCTATTTTGATTGTCAGTCGTATTGAGCGCCGTTTTAAGAAAGAAGTTATGTGTTTTACTATCTCATGCAAACATCACACAACACATTTTTATTATTGGTTCAAAGTGAACCATCAAGAATGTTTAAGCCATGTCTGAATATACATAAATCAGGAATATGGGAATGAAAATATTTACAACGCCAAAAGTAGTACAACATAAGAGAAGAACAGGGTCAAGTCTATTGCTTTTAAGTACAAATGTGTAAGAGAATTGGAACTTTATCTGGGTGTGTAAAATACAAAATTTACAAAACAAAACTGTAATTGCTAGGTCCGAAATTGTTCCACTAAACTTCATTCAAATTGTTTAACTTATAAGTCATATAAACAATCAAATCCGCGCATAAGGGTCACAATAAAACGAACAATTTTTAGGATTTTATTAATAAAGTTGTTAACTGTTCGAATGTTCTAAATTGTACAATCGAATTATTCTTCGCAAGCACAAGTAAAAATGAACTGTTTTGATATTACATCTTGTAAACACACTCTTTTTAATCAAAAAACCATAGTTAACCGAAGCGTTATATATGTTTTTTTTTAATCTCAACGTCACTTTGAGGCCTTCGACACGGCCTAAATAATCTCATCCCAAATGTAAGACGACCCAAATACCAGTTTGATTGGAATTCCTTGCTGGATGTCAACCAAGCTACATCTGTACAACATACAGACGTATGTTTTTAATTTTTGTTGCTCAAATGAAGTTAATTCGAATTTGTTAATGATCGAGTTTCCAATTACATATACATTTTATGTTATAATGATAACAGTGATGTTGAATGGCTTCCATAAAATTCTCTGATATGAAGAAAGAAATACTTATTGTGAAAAAGAAAATTCAAATATCTGAAATAACATAAACGGTACAAATGTGTATGCACCAGATGCGCCTTTCGACAATTAATGTCTCTTCTGTGATGCGCGAGGCCAAAATATTTGAATATACAAAAGCTAAAACAAATGTTGTCAAACCAAAAAGGACCTAAAACTTAGCCAAATCTGGACAAAAAGACGAAAACCAACGGTTAATTTAAAACCATAAAAAGACAGCCAACACCATTGGCTAAATATACCAGACGTAAGGCCGCACTAGTCCACAAACAGACTTCACTGACAACTGAAGACGGAAGACTCAACATCTCTTTTTATCCTTTTAAATCCATTATAAGTCGTATTTGATGATAACGAACTATCTTGTATTCAATTGGTCAGTGTCTTTGTGTAACATGAGAATAATATCACATATGTAAGTATATGTATATTGAAATATTCAACAGCTCTTGAATATAGAAAAGAGACAGATGGTGCCAAGGTTGCAATATGAAAATATAAAAAGCAGACAAAAACAAACAATACCATGACAAACGAATAAAATAAAACGATCAAGGAAAACAGCAAACTGAAGATTTAAAGAAGAAACAAGTTAATACGGTTTCCAAGGGCCTGCAATTATAGAAGGTAATAATAAACTTTCTGTTGAACCTTAGTCCAAAGCCGGCTGTGTCCGTATGTGTATTTTGCAATTGTGTATAGTATTTTTTAAACAGTCGTTTGTTAGGGTTTTTTTTTTTTTTGTCGTGATGTTGTCTCTTTAATTTTACAAATGGCTCTTAGTTGCTCCAATGTACATTTTCCGTCTTTTACTCAGAAAACAAACATAAAATTGAACAACACAAATTACACCAAAAACGTAGATGAGCTAGAGTACTAGTATGTAGAATAAGAGTGCCTGAAAAAATGAATACACAATTCAAATCTACCTTTAAAGAACCTAATCCTGCCACTCTGGTTGTGTGACTTTCGTGATATACTGTTGTTCAAGTCTTAATATCATTTTGTATTTGGTTGTTGTTTATTTTGGTTTTCTTATGTTTTTGTTGTTTTATCCTTAAGGGTGGGTAGCGTGGTTGTAATGGAGGGTGCAATTTATCACTGTTTCATATCAGGTAATTAGTTGTTACTGCTCATCTTGAATGAACAAATAACTTGTGTTTATTTAGAATTTCAACTAGCAGCAACATTTCAGCAACATTTACTACTACTTATACGGATAGTACTTTATATATTCTACAGCTTGTGATTTTCCATCACGATTTTTCAAAGAACGTCGAAAGTTTCTACTTACGAAGAAACTATAAAATTATGAATTATCAATCTTAAAATTAGTTCATGAAGTCCCCTCTTCACGGCAGTTTTACAGATCGAACTGAATGACTACTGACTTCGACTGACATGTAACAATTGTCGCAACCGCAAACCTAACCTTCATTTTCCGTTCATCATCAAGCATTTAATGCGACTTATCATCGGATTACTACTGGTCAAAAGAGTACCAATAGATGAGCAGAATTGATTACCTGTTTTCTTCCGGTATAATAACTCAAAATTTTGATTACAACATCGAAATCCTTTTTACATTTGCTGCCTTTTTACAGTTCATAAGTGATATTAAATTAGCCTAAAGCAGGCAGTAAATAAAACTGTATTTCCTAATTCAAACCTTTTACATGATCAACTGTTATTTAAAATATTCATATCAAAACAATTACCTTATTGCGAAGAGATAATTCCCTTCATAGATAGATTCTAAAAATTAAAATATTCTTGTAGAAATTGTCTTGAAATTTCATTTCATTAATTGGTTGTATTCCTCAGAGATGTGTGAATTGTACCACAATGATTAGAAAGATAAAACTATGAATTCATGACAAACAAGAATGTGTCCATAGTACACGGATGCCCCACTCGCACTATCATTTTCTATGTTCAGTGAACCGTGAAAATGGGGGAAAATCTCTAATTTGGCATTAAAATTAGAAAGATCATATCATAGGGAACATGTATTCTAAGTTTCAAGTTGATTGGACTTCAACTTCATCAAAAACTACCTCGACCAAAAACTTTAACCTGAAGCGGGACAAACGGACGGACGGACGAACGGACGGACGGACGCACAGACGAGAAAACATAATGCCCCTCTACTATCGTAGGTGGGGCATAAAAAACTAATTTTGGGTTGTTGTAATTGTAAATACTGAGTGTTTTGAAAACCAAGCACCGACAGAAAATACACAAAAAAAAAAAGTTTTAAACATATGAAATTATAAACAAAACCCTCTAAAAGAAATTGCCATTTTCTTGCTAAATTTTACTTATTCTTGGAAAAGTCTCGCGGTGATATTAAATTACCGAAAATCATCTTTCAAAAAGTTATCAATTTTAATTCCTGGACAATCAATTATATCAAATTGTTATTTGAATGGAAATTATTTTAAACAATCACGTAAGATATTGATATTCGTGCAGATTCTGTTGTATGTCGTCTGATAACATTTTTGAAACTGCAAAAAACTATGTTTTATGACCGTTTACGACGGGTGCCACATGGAGCACATTATATCAACCCAAGTTTTGGGTGGGCTTCATGTTGCTCAGTCTTTAGTTTTCTATGTTGTGTTTTGTGTACTATTGTTTCTCTATTGGTCTTTTTCCTTTTTAGCCATGGCGTTGTCAGGTTTTTTTTTCGACTTATGAGTTTGAATGTTCCTTTGGTATCTTTCGCCTCCCTTTTATTGTAGATAATCAGAGACAGAAATTTGTTATTCTCTAAATGAATACTTGATATCAATTAAGGAGATAGATCCATATATTATTAAAAGTAGCATGTAACAAGATTACACAAACTTTGTGAATACTAAGATTGTAAACCCGTGAAATCTGACACAGTTCGTGTAATATCAGCTATTTGTAAACACGAGTTTTAAAAGTAGACAGTACTTTCGTGATGAAATAAAATATCGGTAATATGGTATTTATATGCAAATGAACTGTTCCCAAAATGTAAACATTATTCGAAACACAATCATGTTTCTACCATCAGGCATAGATATTATTAGTTAGATTTGGAAATTTTCTTTTCAAAAGGTTTAGTTTTTAATGCTCTTAAATATTGTATTGAATTTAATCATCCCAAAACTGCTTTGATTAGAGCACAATAAGTAAGTCTACTGTAGACAAAATGATTGCCAGTGAGACATTTACCCATCAGAGTGTAAATGATATGGATGTAAGCAATCATAGGTTACCGAACGGCCTTCAACAATGAGAAAAAAAAAACACTTGATAAACTTTATGCGTCCGAAGCAGTTTTTGTTTAGATTAATCTGCCCCAGAATCATTCAAAGCCGAATATTTTGTAGCCAGGGATATATAAGATTCAAAACCGTTGTAGCGCTATTTGACCACAAAGGACCTAAACTGCGAACATTGTTCTTAGTAAAAAGGTTCATTTTTTTTTTTAGATGTAGGCGTTATACCAAATTTTGCCTCATAAATTAGAAAGAAATAAGGAAGTTGATCATACTATTTAATTCAAGTATTTGTTAATACTTGTGTATTGCTATACATGCGTTTTCTTGTAGCCGACGTGGGTAAACATGTAAAAGCATTCAATCCATCAATATTTGATCGATACCTGGCAAGATTTATTCCAATATCTGTTGCAAGTCTTTGAATATAGACAGAATCATGTAGAACAGCATATCCTATTATTTTTGTTAAGTCTTTCACCTTCTGTGCCGGAGTTGTAGTAGTATGTCTGTTAGCACGTTTTGAACCTAAAATACATGTAAGTAGAATTTGATGTTTAGAAAAACATACATTCAATTTTACAAAATAAAGTTTAAATAAGGAGAAATTATAATGTATCATTTATTTTTCATTTAATAAGATGCAATGATTTAAAAAAATAAAAACAGAAAACAAAACAATTAATTTAACTATTGAAATTACTTAGCGGCCATCGCCAATCGTTTGAACATTATAACTTTAAGGACAAACTATTTCAAAAATTGCAGGCATTATGAATAATATGTCTCACAATAGTTTAGTTTAAATATTTGTTGAGAGTTGCAGTTCTTAGTTCTGAATATTTTGAAATTTTTTATATAAAATTACAAAATGTCTTTCTTGTGACAAAGATTTTCAAATCTAATCTTATTACAGCGAAAAACAACAATGTATGAAGATACATTTTCGAAAATTCCTTGTCCGGATTAAATTTATTTTGCGAAGGAAATTATTAATTCTGACTTATCAGTTTTAAAAATGTTCAAAGCTGAAGCTCATATCTGTATGACATTTTTCTGGTCAGTTCTTAAGGCTTTAAAATAAGCGTATTGATATATTTCTCTCAACAAGAAAAATGATAATAATCAACTATTCCAAAAAGGAAAATCCAAATCATGCGTAGGGTCAAAGGGAAACTGCTTTGTACTGCTGATAAACACATTTTAATTTTTATGGTCACATAAACATGTACATGAGTTAAATGTGGAATCATGGTTCCATCTTATTCCGGGAAATTCAGTAAGCAGTATAATCAAAACTTGGAAAAATAACGTTGAGGAAATTCTTCATGAAAACATCTTAACACACAGTTTGTTGCATTCCAGTATGGTACAAACTTTGCCAACAGAAGCATTTCTTAATTTTGATTTGTATTATTGTTAATTTACAAAACAAAACAAAAAAAAAAACCATTCAGACAAAGTTGTTGTAACTTAACCATTTTGTTCCTTTGCCATTTCGTACCCAAAATTACTATTTCGCACCCATAATCAAAACAATTTCGTACCCTATGAGTCAACAACATAAACCATTTCGTACCCTATTGGCCAATAGAATACACCATTTCTTACCTTATAGACTTTTTACGTATCATATATTTGGAAATCGTTAAAAATTGTACCAACATCGACATTAGAGATTTTGTAAAACACAGATTTATCATTAAAAAAAACAACATTACAAGCCTTTTTATAAGTTTTTTTAAATGTTTTCTATTCAATGTATTACTGATCCATTCAACAAGGATATCAAGGTAAAATATGGTTTTAAACATTTTGAGATAGTTTTAATTTTAGAAAAAAATATTATAACATAAGCAGTAAAATGTTTCCAATGGTAGAAAATTTTCTGAAGACCTATGATTGGTTTAATTTAGCAGCACATAGACATATTAATCGTTTTAGTCACGCTTTGTTTTTGTGCAAGGGTTATTCCATATGAGGTTAATGAACCCAACAAACGAATGCAAATATCTGCAACTATGTGTACAGTCATAAACAAGTTGTTTTGAAATGCAGTGTAAAGGACACAAGCTGATATTACCATATAGCGGGTTATTTTCGCGGGGTGTTTATTTTCGCTTATTTTGACAGGTAAGGGGAAATTGCGAAATTAAATTCCGCGAAAATTTATGCATACGTCTTGTCCTTTATAATATGTAAAGCGATTTGTAAAATATCCAGTTTTTCCCGTTCGTCGGATCAATAATGGTTTATGTTAATTTATTCAACATAAATGCAAAAGGCCATTGTTCACTGCAGCTGGCTGTCAGGTGTTAATTAGTTAATTGATTACATAATAAGATAATTAATAATATAAGAGTGTAAGGTACTTTGTCAGGTATTTTATCCTTATTAATTAGTGTCAAACTATATAAGAGTTGCAAGTCACTCGTGATAATTTTTATAATCTATCTAATTAGTACATGAAAGATCCTGTCAATTTCATAACTAACCAACCGTTACATTTACAAAAAGTTTGTACACCTGTGACAAATATCCAAGTACCGGTATTCTATTGATTAAAGGTATCATGACGTTAAAATACTAAATCCCTGGGATGTGTTTTAGTTGATTTTAGTCTCTGATGCATGATTTTTTATTATTAATTGTTTTGGCTTTTAACTAGCTGTCAGTAACTGCGAGTACTCTCAAATCGTACTTTTTTGTTTATTTGACCTGTTGATACTAATTGTAATGCTTTTTTTTTGTTGTTATTTAATGTTATTCAGGGTTATATCTGGTCTATATACCAGCTTTGATAAGTGTTTGGTACTAATATAAATTTCCACTTCGTACTATGAACATCATAATTATTTATTTTGTTAAAATATTTCCTTTCTCTATTGTAACTGTATACGTATACCTAACAACAAAATTATTTTATTTACCTGTGTTTAAAGTTATTGCAAATGGCTGATATTTTTGTTCGAGCATATTGTTTTTCTTAAATTGTTTAATATTTCATACCGATATAACATGTTACTTTTATTATTCTTCCTTAGTTTATTTATTTTGAATTGACATTGTATCATAGGTCAAATTTATTTGTTCAGTGTATGTTCAATGGTGTTACTATGTCCTTTGATTGAGTTAAGCTATTTCAGTTGATATTTTATAGTGTGTCTTTCTATGTTGTGATGTTACACTATTGTTTCAGAAAAAGGGTGAAGGTTTGGTACCATTAAAACGTTAAAACCCGCTGCATTTGTTTGCACCTGTCCTAAGTCAGGAATCTGATGTTCAGTAGTTGTCGTTTGTTGATGTGGTTCATAAGTGTTTCTCGTTTCTCGTTTTTATATAGATTAGACCGTTGGTTTTCCCGTTTGAATGGTTTTACACTAGTAATTTTTGGGGCCCTTTATAGCTTACTGTTCGGTGTGAGCCTAGGCTCCGTGTTGAAGACCGTACTTTGACCTATAATGGTTTACATTTATAAATTTTGACTTGGATGGAGAGTTGTCTCATTGGCACTCATACCACATCTTCTTATATCTATCAACATATAATCAATGAATAAGACTTCGTGCAGGTAAAACAATCATTTAACTTGTTTGTCAATTTTTACAACTTTTTAACTGCAACCATTTTAGTATCCGCCAAAATATTTAGTTGGGATTGAAGAAATCCGCCAAAATAAAAACCGCCAAAATTTTTCGTATACTTTGTTGCCTCTAAATCGCGAAATTTTACACCCGCGAAAATAACCCGCTATACGGTAACTCAAGAAGGAAGTCATCAATGTACATACTTGCATTAGAATATGCACTTTATGTGACCAATCAAAAAACTTATTTTTCGATTTCAGCAATTAAAGACAACCAGTAGATAAATTTTCCTGAAGATGTCTTCGATTTTTCAAAACTAGTTGGTTTTATAATTGTTGCCTCAAACGGCTCAAATCTAGTGCAAACTAACCGATCATGTTTATTTTTTTGAATTGGAATCCTTTCTTTACCATTTTGGCAATATATGATAGTTATTATTAGTGAATTCTGTTTGTATTGTTATGTATAGGCATACCAACATGAAATTTAACCTCATGTAAACTGTGTTTGCTTTTTAATGTTAAAAACATGGTTTAATAATGACAAGTAGCGTATATATGAATGAGACAGTTTTTTTTTACACCAAGAAATGACACACATGCTATCTTTCATATAGTACGAAATGACATACATACCAATCTTAATGGGGTACGAAATTGCATAAATATAAATTTTCCGTGAGGAACGAATGGCACATATAAATCTTCCATGAGGCACGAAAAGGCACACATATAAGGATTCCACGAGGTGCGAAATGGTCAAGGTACGAAATGATCAGGATACGAAATGGTTAGGGTACTAAATGACAATAATTCGCAAGCATACCTTTAGGGAATTCAGTGTTAAACGCATATCTACGATAATCTCTGTTTGAATGTATTCATAGTTCCTGTACACTTATGAACATGTAGAGTTTGGCATATTGGTTGGACATTTGTCTTTTGTTAATGATCGTAAGCTGAACTGCAGATGTCTTTTTATTTTTTTCTCTTATCTGAACGTTCTCTCATTGATGTTTACCCACATCCACATTTATTCATATAAGAAAGATTAAGAAGATTTCCTATGTTGAACAATGGGATTGAATCGATCCAAGAAAAAAAAAAGAAGATTGAGGAAAAAGGGATAATAGAAAAGAATCGTAATAATTTTTCATGTTTTATCTAAGAGTTCTACAGAAACCCACACAAACATTTGTTTGCTTTTCAAAGTGATTAGTAGTTCATTTTTAGGAGGCTATTGCCAGTAATGATAGTTTTAACTCGTTTAAAAATTGGTAAACAAAAATATTGTCAATTTGAAAGTAACTAAATTTGAGTATTTTTGTCAAAACTTCTCTATACATTATAACGTATAAAAACAACTATCTGCCGTTTTATTTTGTTAACAAATATTGAATTCAGTCAGGAAATTTGTAAAACATTCTGTTAAGCAATAATCTCAAAAATGATTACTTCAAATGTGTAGTAGATAAAAGACACCGGAAGTTTACCGATATAATCACGTAAATGCATTATAGATATTCAAGGCAGTAATAAAAAAAGCCGAGGAATTTATATGAAATACGAACGGAATTAAAGCGAGTACATCGACAAGATGTGCGTCTACTGTTTTACATTCATCACCTTTATTCAAAATAGGACCGTAGTGAATGAACTCTAAACGATCATTTTGATCTTAAAAACATCTAAAAGGTCTGAACAGTAAATTATTTAGTCAGTTTATGTCTTTCATTCAATTTTCAGACCTATCCACTGCGGTTAATTCAGAAGTTTGCCGGCAATTCGCTTGCAGTCAATTCAGTATTATTCTGTAGCTTTACAGACAATTCAGTATTTTGTGAAGGTATATAACAACTACTGTACAGTCTCAACATAGACCTAACAGACCTTAATGCTGCACTTCTGTAAATATAGACAATGCAATTTCCCATAGGAACTCCCTTTACCGCAAAAACTGTGCCACTTTTACTATGAAGTTTCGTAAAAAAATATATCCTAGAATGGAAAGTTGATATGCACTACTATTTTATTCAAAGGTCAAAACATGGGGCTGTGCGGCATATTTTCAACATTTATATGCCCGAACTTCTAAGAGTTAAACTTATACTACCCCTCCCTTCAGTTTGGGTCTTTCTCATAATTCAATTTCCATGTGTAATTATACTGGTAACATTCCCAAGTTATTTCTCTATGAGATGAAGCATAGAGATCGTATCTGGGAACCAGTACATAAACAAAAATATATCTCCCCAAAAGAGGCGTGGTTTGTGAAACAGCTGTATTTACAAAGTGCAACCTTAACTGATTGCAAGCGAACAGTACCGAATTTACCGCAGTACACAAGTCTGAAAATTGACTGAAAGACTGAAAAGACTTAATAATGTATTGTTTAGTCGTTTAAGAGCTTTCAGACCAAAATGTGAGGGTCAGTAAAAATTTCACGATAGTGAATAAAAGGCAATTAGTAAAAACAGATCAGACTATCTGAAGACCTCAGGCCATGAACAGATTATCTGATGGGTTGAGACACAGACACAACCAATTTGTAATAATAACCGTGAAAGACGTGTAAAGTAGATGGTACTTTGGACCAATTAAAAGTCATGAGTCGAATGAAACACATGACCATATAATCAAATATATATCAAGTCACTTACACAATCACAGGAAGATTATAGTTAATGCATACAAAATATAGCGTGGATAGTAAAACCGGCAGATCGCACAAAAAACAAAACCCGACTCCTCCGAACAAATAGATGTGTAAACGAATACAAATATCAACGAAAAATTTATGGTCCGGATACCCTGACTTGCAGATACATCGACTATCTAGACAATATTTCATAAAAAAGACATATTAAAAAACCTGCAATGTAGCAAATAAAATGTTCACTGACTTGAAAAGAAAACAAAAGCGGCATGAATTAAAATGCAAGTTAAAATAAGCTCATGTCTACATGAAGCTAGATAAGGAACCCACAGTATTTCTTTGAAAACTCTCGCTCAGGAAAACGAAAAAAATCAGATACCAAACTCGTAACAGGTTTGTAAAAGTGTCATCATAAAATTTAGTTGAATTAAAAAGAAGCTTTGTATTTACGTTCAATATTCTAATAACGACTTTGAGATATTTTGAAAGTCTTTCGTATCCGTAACATTGTAAAAGTAACGTGTGTTCTTGCAAGATTACCATCATTAGAGTCAGCTTCATTAGTTTATTCTATAAAAGTATAAAATTCTATTAATATGAAATTAAAAACATAGGGAAATTATTGGACACCTTAAACTGGCAAACGTTATTTATCTTTCCAACAACACACGCGCTAACACACACACAAACACCTAAACAATCTAACTGCACTTTCAACAGAAAGAAATGACAGGCTGTTTCGTCAAAGAAAAAACATTAATTTAGTTATAATTTTTAGCCCCGATCTTCTTTTACCCGAACCTTTCATCTTAAATTGATGTTAATTTTACTGAAAGACGCTAATGCAGGTCAATCCTGCTGTCATAAGCAGAAATTAAAGGCAAAGGTAGGTTAACAGTAGTGTGAAGGAAAAACTTTTAAAATTAAAGCAGTTTTATGGATGTATAAAAAAACAATTTATATACGATTTTCTGCTGAAATTCGAAAACACAATTAACCCATCAATCTAAATATTTATTTCCAAGACAAGAAGATGAAATAATCTACAGTAATTTTCACTGTGTATCATCGCCCCCGGAAATTGGGTACCAACGAAGCGGAGAGAAAGGAAAAAATAAATAAATAAAGTAAGTATTCCTTTAATTTTAACCATTTCTACCGTCTCGATTAGGTTACTGCTTTTGAAACGATTTTCTGATATTAAAAGCTTCAATCTTTAATGCCAACAACTAGCAAAAAAGACAAAATTTTGTGTTATTCTCCAAAACTGAGCATTTGTTTTCCAGAAAATTTCGAGGTCGATCGCCATCCGTCGTCCCATTGGCTAGATATTCAACTGTTTTTCAATCTTTTTCCAGAAAAAAAGTTTTAGATGATGATAGTGTAACTTCATATTTACTGAAATTCGCTATCAAAAAGACGTTTTCTGAAGAATATACCCAAAACAGTTTTTGTTTATTGTACGGCGAATTGCATGACGTTGTACGGCGAATTGCAAAATAACAACTTGTTTTCTGTACAGCGTCTTGCAATATACTGTTATGTTAAGATGAGATTAATCACTATATAGATAATAACAAGGGGTAATATAGTGTACATATCAATGCATTACTAGCTTACAAATAAACGAAATAAACTACATAGCAAAAAATGTCAAAAATAAATGCCGTTAATCTCATTCAGATGTCATTTATAAAATGGTTTCGTCGACCTAAATATCCTACATATATTCATATATCGTTATATGTTACGAACAACTGTTGCTTTATTTGTTATAAGGAAAAATTTTCAAAAGTTCAATACAACACCCACCATTCATCTTTTGTGGGCTGTATTATTGTTTCATTTAAAATGTCTTGAATAAATAATTTAATTAATTCCTTGTTTAGAAGAAAAGTGAACAAAATACTTTCCTTCCATTGAAAATTATGGGGGAAATAAATAATGCATTGCGTTTCGAACTAAATTTCTAGTTTCTAAAGTTGAGAATGGAAAGGGGATTGTTTTGTATGTTATTGAAAAAATAGCTTGTTTTTTTATTATTTTAATCGAAAAAAAGTTTCCATGAAAGCAAAATTATGCCCCTTCAAAAGATGAACGGTGGGTGCCTAAAATATGATTCTATGAAAAAAAAAAAAATCCGCAAAGAAACCGCCAGCTTAGAGAATTTAGTTAAACATCGAAACTACTATTACGGCAGACTATAAACGTGTAGAAACCAAAAACAAATAATCATAGCTTGAGTTCTTGAGGTGTAGGCTCTTATGGTGTTTTTTTAAAGTTATGATTAATTCGTTCAAGAGATAACTTCTCTTATGTGTGCTACATCATCATCTCACTTTTAGGCCAATCTGTGTTATAAAATTAAGAAGATGCACACCACCCCATTGCTTTCTATGTTTTATTTTTTTTCAATTTCAAGCATTTATTGGGACCGGGGCAATATACCGTTATGTACATACCAGAGCGTACTGCTTACCGGAATAGGACTTCTTCCCTAAAAAACAGGCAATACGCAATATATGCCCTTCTTTTTAGATTTCATTCATACATTTTTTCATTATTCAAAATTATCAGTCAAAAGGTGTTCTTCAAGGACCAACAGTCCTTCGCCTTTCATTTGATACATAAATTACCAATAAATATTATATGTAGTTTGATATTTACAACTATGGGTAGAAACAATTTTGTTCAAATATGTACTACTTTCCGGTATGTTATTTTTGACAGGGTCCGAGTTTGTGGTGTTACATCTTCCAAAGTCTTCACGAATTATTTGGCCTATACATACATTATTTCCTGCCAAGTTATCTAACATATATCTCGATGTGCCTCGTGGTTGTCTTAATGTTTGTATTGTTTAGTATGATTGTCGGGATAAATCATGACAGCAAAATTTCTTTGCCAGATGTATTTTATTGATATATAATATAATTCCACGGGCTTTGTTCTTCAATTCAGTTTTGGCGGGCATGCAAAATTTGCAAAGAATTCCGACCAAACCGGTGCCAGGGGCCGTCTTAAACTTGCAGTGAGGTGAGAGTTTGTCCTCTGTGTTGAAGGCCTTACTGTGACTTTGAGATGAACAACAAAGTGCTATGTCGTAGATGGATACCCTATTTACCTTCTTTTCTATTATATATCTTTTTTTAAATGACAGCTTTTTATTTTCAAGAAAAAAAAAAAAAATAAAAAAATAAAAGACTGTTGCTAATGCTGTTTGGCCTAAATTAATATGAGTTAGAGGAGAGGTAGTGTGTGTGTGGGTAGCGAGGGTTTATTCGCTCGACGAGTTCTCTTTTTGTAGAACTTTTCACGTATAAGATGTTTAATACATGTATTTCTAAATATTACTTTACTTTTATATGGTGTAGAATGAAATGATATAAATCAATACAAGTGAGACCAAAGCAGTTATATTAGGATGTAGTTAGTAGTTAGTTTGTTTTCAAACACACGTTCTCTGTTTTTAAACTTATAAAAGTATGGAACTCGACCTATATATTTGGTTTTATGGAAATATGAATGTAACGTGTTTAAAATTCAACATTTAGCCTTCAAATATGTGAAAATAATCGAATCTGTACATATAGCGTTGTATCAGTTCTATATCTCATTAAAAACCATACTTTATTCATTGGTTGATTTGAATAAACAATCTACTGAGAGGGTTGAGATTTCACAAAACATGTTTAACCCCGCATGTTTTCGCCTCTTTCAAGTCATGAGCCTCTGGCCTTTGTTAGTCTGGTATGTTTTTTTTGAATTTTAGTTCATTTATATGTTTTGGAGTTTAGTGTGACGTCCATGTTCACCGAACTAGTACACATTTTTGTGTAGGGGCCAGCTGAAGCCCGCCTCCGGGTGAGGGATTTTCTAGCTGTATTGAAGACCCATTGGTGGCCTTGGGCTGTTTTCTGCTCTTTTATGGGGTTGTTGTCTCTTTGACACATTCCGCATTTCCATTCTCAATTTTATTAAGACATTTCTAAGTAATTTTATAACCTTTAAAGATCACTAAATTGTA
The DNA here is from genome assembly GCA_017311375.1 of Mytilus coruscus. NCBI lineage: Eukaryota > Metazoa > Mollusca > Bivalvia > Mytilida > Mytilidae > Mytilus > Mytilus coruscus. Next base: position 26,608,496 of record CM029600.1, read on the forward strand.
TGGTTCTTTTATTTTTTTACGATATTAACTGCAATATTGCAGAGGAGATTTTCAAAGTAAGGTAACGACTATTTGATTTTTGCGGGCGTAGTGGGACGGAGGAGGGAGGAAAGATATTGAAAATGAATAACTTGGCCTGGGAAGAGCTAAAAATAAGTATTCTTCAACACAAAATGCCTAAATCAATTGTTAACAAAATAAAAAAAAAAAAAAAAAAAAAAATCGCGGAAAAAAAATAAGCATGCGTAGCAACGGATGAAAATAGATATTCAATCCGGATAAAAATCCTCCTGATTATTCATGTGTTCAATCATTGTTACTTGACTACATTACATGCATCTCATATCTGACATTATATCATATCAGATGTAATGTAATCTATAAAACAAATATATACTAAAAGTTAATAACAATTCAAAGGGTATTTTATTGACACTTCATGGAATTTTGTTGTAAGGGTGAAATATTGACATACTAAGTATACATCTGGAAAAAAATCTATTTTTGTGTATGATGCTAGAGATCTAATACGACTGTGTAGCATAATAATGTGTGTACCATGATCTACAATTCCGTCACTCAAGCGAATTTTATTTCTATTAAATGTATATAATTATAGTGGAGTGACAAATCAAGAAAAGGGTGTTTATTTTACGACGTTAATGGACCGGCATAACTGCAGGCTAAAAACGATTTTTTTGCAAAGCCAATACCTTAATCTAACTTTTTAGCCCAGTCGTAGCCTTTTTCTGCGGTGTAGTTTTTTTTTATAAAATGGGAAGAAAAAAGACATCTTGATTTTTTTTAAAAATTCAACATGAGAAACAAGTTAAATTTTTGGTACTTTAACATATGATTTTGCGTTTTATAAAGAGTTTAAGGGTTTATTCATATTGTAAAACTAGAATTCCTTCTAATTATCCTTAATTTTGTCCATTTTCACTCAGTTTAACGAATGCGCACTCTGTATTATTTAAACGAAGTGGTAACAACATTTGTAAATTTAGATTACATCGATAATTTCAAGATTTCCGAATTAAAAAGTAATAAAACTTCCTCTTATAAAGTTATGAAACCACTCTAACTCAGTATTTCAAATAAATTCACTTTTATGAGGATTTTTAACTCAATCACTAACCTTTGACCTTATTTAAAAAAAAAATCCACCATATTTTGATTCTATGACCAGGCAAAAATTAAAGTATAAACATTTCTCTTAACGAAAAGTCATAATTTAGTCTGCAGGTAGGGTGGTCCATTAAAGTTGAAAATTTGTTGGCTTGGTCACTCCACTATTAGGTATACATGAACTTATAACACTATTTCTTGAAAAGGACGGCATATAAATATTATAAAACTAGCAAGTTGTCATACAGTCCGAAAACAAGTTGCCGTACTGTAAATATGTCAACAAGAGCAAGTTGCCGCACCCTAGGCTGGATTGCTAGTTGTTGGCATAAAAAAATTATATCTTTGTATATCAGAAAATCGTTTCAAAAGCGGTAAACTCATCGAGACGGTAGAAATGGTTGCAATCAAAGGAATCCTTACCTTCTTTATTTATTTTTTCCTTTCTCTCCGCTTCGTTGGTTCCCAATTTCCGGTGCCGATGATACACAGTGATTATGAAAAGATGGAAACGGGATACAAGGCATTTTTTTATTTGAAGAATCTAGTGCCCTGAAATTTAAAACACTTAACAAGTGTTATCATTTACATCAACTGTTCCTTGAACGTACTTGAAAATGACTGTTCCACACTATCTATGTACACTTTTTTAGTTTCTTTAGCTGTTTATTGATAATATTTTATGTTTCATGCGTACTAAAAACATAACGGAATTCTATACATTAGTGTATGACATTTATACTTACTATTCGAACCGGGATAAACAGAAGAACATAATACTGATTTAGCATTTCCAATATTTCTGCCATTTTAATCTTTGACGAGTTTTGTGTCATAACTAGGGATGTCAATTCGGTGAAGATTTACTAATCGGGTACTCGTTAGATTTACCGAGCGATACTCAAGTACTCGATCGGAAAAACATCTACAAAATGGAAACACAAAATTATTCCCATTTTACGTATTGTGGGTTGTTGTCTTACGGATTATAGACGTAAAACCCTCAACATTATTACTTAGGACTAGATAATAGTCCCATGAATTTTATATCATAATTAATAGCTCATTTACTTCATCCACTAATTATGTAAACTGGCAATAATCTAATCAATTAATTAATAAACATCTATAGAAAAATGTTTACTCAAACAATAATATTTGTGAATCGTAAAAAAAACCACATTTAATGATCAACAAAGGAGTGATGATTAACCATTCTCTGAGGGTCAATACAGGGTGCAACGAATTTGTTCTTATTTAGAAATATTGTCTTTTCAAATTTTTCTTGGACGAGTCGATTTCTCAACTTTGTTACGCAACTAACAGTCATGCTGATGAAAATATTTGCTCTAACGGTAGAGAGGTTGTGGAATGACTAAGACACGATAAGCTAAATGTGTAAGCCTTAGAAATGTGCGCTTGTTAATAGCCTACATCTGTTCGAGGGAATTTTAAATGACAATTAAACGAAAACATTCGAAGCGTATTTTAATTTTGATTAATATTAAATTACCCAGGAGGCACTCTTAATTAAAATATTTATTCTTTAAGAAGGCAACAACATTCTAACGGAAACCGATTAGTCGAGTATCATTTTGGTATTCGATACTCGGTACTACCGAGCGATACTCGAGTACTCGAGTACTCGTTGACATCCCTAGTCATAACAGATATTTTCAATCTTTTCTCGGTGTTCAGTGCCTCAAGAAAATCGTTATATATTAAGATATCTAGATAGATCAGTTGATTACTTTCTACCTGCTTCGCTGTTGTGTATGTTGTAAATCGATATTTGTGACTTGTGCCTTAAATGAGAACAACATTCATTAATGCAGAATTTGTTGAACTAATAATTTATCAGAATGATATTACAAAGATCTCAAAACCTTCCATTCTTTTATTTCAATATCTATTTCTGGAAACAAATAGGCATAATCTTTAAAACGTATAAAAAGTCAATATCCTACATTATAATTAATGATTAGGATCTGGAGTTATAAACTACAAAAAAAAAAAAAAAATCATCACAGTTACACCTTTAAAAATGGTCGAGTTAGCACTTACAGATGGATGCAGTCATAACCTATACAAATGTTAACTTTTTCAAAGATTTTCTCCTCTGAAACTAAAGAACCAGTTTCAAGTAAATTTAGGTGAATGGTCCTAATATGGAAACTTGTATAAAGTTTGTGTATTTTATTTAGGTAAGTCAACAAACATGGCCGCAATGACTAAAAAAAGGATATATGGGTAAAATGCAGTTATTTGCTTATATCTCAAATACTACAGCAGTAAGAGCAAACTGACAGGGAAAAGTGATCAGCAGGTTAAGATCTATCAGCTAGAAATTGTCAGACGAATCGGATAACCAAATTTGGAGTAACTGCCCTAACATAATAGTTTTTATGAAATTTTAAACTTTTTTGCTTATTATCTTGAAAACTATTTAAGAGATATGAGTTATTGCCCTTGAAAAACTATTTTTATTAAATTTTAAAATGTTTTTTTAAGAAACTATGGCAGAAATTTTGAAAAGCAAAAATGTTTACCAAAGGAAGATAAAATTGAGAATGAAAATGGGGAATGTGTCAAAGAGACAACAACCCAACCAAAGAACAGAAAACAGTCCAAGGCCACCAATGTTTTCAACACAGCGAGAAAAATTCCGAACCCAGAGGCGGGCTTCAGCTGGCCCCTAAACAAAAATTTGTACTAGTTCAGTGAACATAAACATAACACTAAACCCCAAAACATATAAATGGACTACAATTAAAAAAACACATACAAGATAACAAAGGCCAGAGGCTCCTGACTTGACACAGGCACAAAAATGCGGCGGGGTTAAACATGTTTTGTGAGATCACACTCTCTCCCTATACCTCTAGCCAATGTAGAATAAACAAACACACGGCAATACGCACAGTGAAACTCAGCTTAAAAGAAGTCCTAGTCCGATGTCAGAAAAGGTAACAGAAGAAACTAAGCAAAATGACATTGATACATAAATTAACAAAGGACTACTAGTAGTTACTGACATGCCAGTTCCAGACTTCAGTTAAACAGATTGAAAGATTATGTCTTCATTATATGAAAATCAAGCACAATTCCTCCCGTTAGGGGTTTAGTATCATACCATCATAAAATATATGAGAAGAACATAACCCGTATCATGCCAAGAACTGATTTTAGAATAAATGTTTTTATTTCCGATGCAAAGGCCCTATGAGTGAATCAATATTAATTCCAAAATATGCCATCTTTAATTATCTGACAACAGTATCGTAACTATATCCCTTCTGAATAAGTCTGTTTAAAGGTTTGGTTAGCTTTTGATGTAAATGGCGACATTGTTGTGCTTTGTATAGAATATTACCATACAAAATTGGATGTGAAATACCTAAAAGTATAAGATGTCTTCATGTTGATTTATTTTTACAAATGATGTCCTTGTACCGATGATAAAATTTAGTTCATTTTTTACTGGTTTGTGATATCGAAAACGCTGGTGTAACAATTTTTCAGTAATTCAGAGATTTCTTTTGTTAAAATCAAATACGTTGTTACATACACGAGTAATCGAACAAGTTGAGATATATAAACACCATAAGATCATGACAAGGGAACGTCACCATCTAAAAATTGATAATTAACAATAGGAAATGAAAAATCATTTCTTTTATCGTAAATTTTTGTATTAAGCTTTCCGTTAAAGATATAGATATCAAGATCCAGGAAAGGACAGTGTTCATTGTTAGTATTAGCTTTATACAAAGTCAGTTCAGCAGGATAAATCTCTTTAGTGTACATACTGACGTCGTTATTATTGAGAGCCAAAATAGCATACAAATATCTAAAAGTATTTATACATTTTTGAATCAGATGTTGTTTCGATGGGTCTTTGCTGATTTTAGTCATAAATTGTAACTCTTAACAATACAGAAACAGTTCCGCAATAAGTGGTGCACAGTTAGTCCTCACTTTAATTCTGATAACTTGACGATATACGGAATCTCCATAGCGAACAAAAATGTTATCTATTAAAATGCAAGTGCAGTAATCGTATCAAAACAGGTCCAATTGACATAGTTTATTTGTTTATTGTTACTAAAAAATGACATAAAAGAGTTTGAACATATATATTCGCATTTTGACTTTTTAAATGCCCATCTAATTAGGTGTGTGATTTTTTTCTTAATGAGATTATGAGGTAAAGTGGTATATAGAGTAGAAAAATCAAAACTTTGAACAGATTAGAAATCACCAATGTAAGCATGCAATTTATCAAGTACTTTCAACATTTTCAAAGGCCTTATTTGAGCAATTTATTATCAGGTTTTTGATAATGCCAAGTGTACTAGTAAGTACAATAGACAGTTTAGTAGCGGAAAAATGGCTTGAAGACGAAATAAATCTATATTTGTAAGGTGTTTTGTGCAGCTGCAGAAGCCAGTACATAGTTGGAACTTTCATTGTATTTAGTTCTTAGTAGATATAGAAAGATGTGGTGTGAGTGCCAATGAGACAACTCTCCATCCAAATAACAATTTATAAAAGTAAACCATTATAGGTCAATGTACGGCCTTCAACACGGAGCCTTGGCTCACACGAACAACAAGCTATAAAGGGCCCCAAAAGTACTAGTGTAAAACCATTCAACTGCTTGTAAAGAGGTAGCTAAAAGTTTATGTTTGTTAGATGTCATTATTCGAAAATGGAGACATACTAATAAGTCAACATGACAAAATTTGTCAATTTTAAAAACCCTTATATTAAAGAGTGGTTGTCCTGAAAAGATGATTTTATCATTTTTGTGTGTTTTTTGCCGAAAATGTAATTGACTGAGAAAATAATTAAATGGCATGTTTAAAAATGCATTAATATACATTAAACAGCAACATTATAATTAGTTCAAGATCTACAGAAACTACAGAAACTATTCGTGGTGAACTATTCAGGGACTTCTTGTTTAGGACTGCTGCAAACCTATTGAAAAGTCTAGACCAGATCTGTAGACAAGTCTGCTTTTGACCAGTCTAGAGGACAGATCTTCTCCTTGAATGGTCCTTAGAATAGATCAGCTCCTGACAAGACCTTAGCACATGTCTCCTTTTGACAAATTGTCTTATTTAAAACTTTCCATATCAGACCTGACTTTTGATTAAATAAACGATAACAGAGTTTTATTTTCCAGTACACCAAATTCTATATTTTTTACACTGTACCTCTCCTTGCATAAAAAAAAAAATAATGGGTATAAAATTTTGCATTAGTGGATCGACATATAATATACATGCAGGTATCGTAAAAAAGAAGGACAAGTTTTTGTTTAATTTGGAGGCGGAAAAAAGGATATCATTGGAAAAGTAAATTTATGTGATGGAATAGTTTTCGGCAGAATGTTCAAAGGAAAGTTGTAAAGTGTCTGGATATATAAGGCGTTGTATAATTGTGAATCTTCTCGTCAATGTTTAGTCATAATAACCGATTTATGATACCGCCTTATACTTTTCACTGTAAAGTACAAATATGGTAAGTGTTGGATGACGCGGCCAAATACTTTATTTTATAAAATCACCTGAGATAATAAAAAAAAACTACTGATTTTTATGACGGTTCAGTATTTTATATAAAAAGAGAAAATGCTTGCACCCTTAATTGATGCGGACAAAATTTTGTAGTAATTGTGTTCAAATATTACTATCATTTGTATCAGACAATCCATCATTAGTTAACAAATGTACTGATTTATGATACCGCCATATAATATCATAATACAGTACAAATATGACCATATTGGGTAAATATGGGCACCCTTTTGTTTTATAGACCATGAGATATGAAAACTACTTATTTTAGTGACGATTCAGTATTTTGAATGAAAAAAAGAAACGCAAAAGCTAACCTATATTCCTAATACATTGAAACAGTTCTGGAATGCTGTTATTTTAATTATATAATCCTTCCTGAATAAATTATGTACTGATTTATAGTTGATGCGGTAAATATTTTGTTGTACAACCATCTCGAGATACGAAATCTTCCGGTTTTAGTGACGTCTAAGTATTTCTAAAATATCGCAGTAGGAGTATTTTAAACATACCTCGACTCTCCTTTCGGGTGTTATCAAATTTATAGATCTAAACCAAACCTTTCTGTTACAACAAAAATGAACGAAGATGTAGACTGACATCAATTTTTTTTAATTATAAAAGAGTTTGACACAGTCAAAATATAAAAGACAAGCGTTGGGTCTTTTAATATCGAGATAATATCAAACATCGCGAATATTTCCTAATACAAATGAACATAAAAACTTAAGATACATGTTTTAGACAAATATGTTTGTCGCATATTTCAGACTATGAAAACTAAAAGGAAAATCTAGTGTGTACAAAATCCAAAGAAAATGCTCACTTTAGTGATTTTACTAAGGTCTGAAATGTACAGTACAGAACGACGAATATAGTGCAGTGGTCTGATTAATCATATTAGCTATCTTACCAATATCATTATCAAACATTTACGAATGTAAAAGTTAAACAAAGAAAATATATCCAGCGAGCAGATTTCAAAAGGACTGAGCAGTCGAGTAGGTATAAGGCATTAAAATCTGATGTTGAAAACTATATTATTAATATTTATATCGTAGTTAAACTTACTCGTTGTCATTGAAGAGATGAAAGGATTATAGCTTTCTTTAGTTTGTACACTTCGCCGAGCAGTATTATTTCTGGTATCACTGCTCATCTTTTGAGTATATGAAGTCTCATTCAGAATTGCATAATGCAATAATATTATTACATGTTTTGGCTTCTGTGCTCGTAGGTGCATTCTGATGAATATAATCTTTGTGTCTGAATGAAAATGGTTTGATATACTTTTAAATTCAGTTGGACTTGACATTCTTCAATGGTCAAATTTTGAATATTAACTGGCTTCTAATAAATATTATACAAAAGAAGTGTTTTTGATAAAATTCCGGATTGTATGTTTTTTAGTCCTTTTTATCCTATTATTTGAAAATAAAGCTGGGTGAGATTTTGTGTTGTGTTGTTCCATTTCGTTACATGTTTATGTGTCTGTCCCGTATTCCAAACTTCTTCAGTTGTCATTTGTTACGTTTTAATTTTTTTTGTCATTAATGGTATTGATTATAAACAATGGAAAGTCGTTGTTAAAATTTAAAATTTAAAAATATTTCTGGACCCAGGGTGATTCAGAACTTGACATACACCATAAACTATGTTCTATCATGGAAAATCGTATGTCTTTTTGGTATTTACGTCTTTGAATTGCTCTCACGTTCATTGATACATACCCCATATCTCCTTTTAGTCATACTTATAATATTTCATTTTAGTTGATAAATTATATATGCAAACTAATGACTTGAAACAAGAAGAGTCCTACTATAGGAACATTTGTCAAAATATTCACAATTCGTGTTGATCTCAGGAATGATAAAGGAATGTCATGTTCCGAGATGCAAACCTTATTGACATTATATAATTCAGAATTGCATGTTTTCTACGGTATGACACTTAAAGTTGAAGATGAGAATTTTATGCAATACATATTAATTTCAACCAATGTAACATTCCTTCTTAACTGAACGTACATGCTTTGGAAGAAGTGGAATCATTTCTGATTCTTCGCTTATAATAAGTAGTCTCCAACATACTAATGAACAACTTATCTCTGAACTAGTTGAATGCAACTTGCCGCCTGTAAAAAAAGATTTTGAAAATATAATCTTTCTGATTATATTATATTTCGTTCAAAAAAAAACAAAAACAACATTGGAGAGACGATAACAAAATCAAAATAAAATTAACCATAAAGAAAGGATACAAGAAACATGAAAACCTAAATTAATATGAAAAAAATATTGATCCTTTAGTAAACACCCATATTCAGTATTTGCATATCTCATGTCCTCTAAAATCGGTAGTCAACAAGGCGATAATTTGAATCCGATGTTTTCAGAATATTTTTAACAGACTTACTGTTCGGTGTGAGCCAATGCTCCGTGTTGAAGGCCGTACCTTGACCTATAATGGTTTACTTTTATAAATTGTTACTTGAATGGAGATTTGTCTCATTGGCACTCATACCACATCTTCCTATATCTATTGTCAACAACTCGAATGAAATTTCAGATACTATTGATATGGATACAAAAAGATCTAAGATAAGCTGATTGTTTTATCATTTGAAAACCAGGTTTTCAGAATGTACCTGATTGTTTATAATTATTATACTTCATGTTGGCACTAGGTTAAAAGATCAAATAATGGATGTTTATTTATTTAACAAATATAGTAAACAGTTGTAGGAATGTCTTTATCTGCTGAAGATAACATACAACGTATTCATAGTTATAAGTACCTTTTACATAAGTAACTTTATTTAAATTTACCGGAAATAATTTATAAAATAATGTACATGATTGTGGTTCTTTTTAAAACTTTATCTACCAGTTTATTGTCAATATTGTCCAATTTAGAACTACCTTCTATCTTAAGTATCCATCTATTTGGAATTGCAATTAAAATACCTTTAAACTCATTAAAATTAGTTTTAATATCAAACTTTCTTTAAATTCTTCATATGAAAATAATGAATAATTATCTGACACCAGATCTTTAATAAAGAATACACAATTTGCAGTATATTTGAACTTCAAAATCATTTTTTCCGTCTATTTTGATGTTGGGTTCAGCCATATGGACTAGTTTGAATAACAGTATTGTTTTCAAATTTGAACTTAATTTGCAAAATTGATTACCTTTCTCAGCTAAATAAAGTGATCCATCTTGACAGTCCGAACTTGAACAAATATTAGAAGTGCTACAGCATTAGACACAAATAATAAAAATTAAGTAACACTGTTAAGATCGATCAAGTCATAATGATAGAATAAGATATATATATTATAATTGATTTAGTTAAAAAAAGCTGCTTCTAACAATTGCAACGTCTAATCCATTTTTACTCTTTGTGCAAGGGGTAAGAAACAAACAGAGTATCTTTCTTTATTAATCTAATATTTTGAATATTCTTTCCTACCATATTTTGTGGACAATATGCTCTTACATCTACATTTGTCTTTCTGAAAAAAAAATGCACATACTTCAGTTTCTTGTAATCTACATTTCAATCAAAATTAGTTACAAGGTAGGATCCTTTAAACAATCTTAAAAGGGAAAGTTTGTAAAAACGAGGGGTTATAATAAAAGGCATGGAGTAAATAGTATTCCAATCCTCAATCTGCATATTCAAATCTATTTCCCATTTATTACGGAAAGATAAAGCTAATACTTTACTATCTTTAAAAAAATGATTTATAGAAAAATAAACCTGAATTTTGTTCCTTTTTAACTTCATCTGACAATTTAATTTCAATATTGTCCAATTTAGAAATACTTTTATCATACTTTTCTATCTATTTGGAATTGCTCTTATTATACCAAAAAACCGTTCAATTAGTATTGATATTGTTGTTTTAAATTCCCATATGAAAATAATTTACACAAGATCATTAAGAATGTACACCTCTGAGAAATAAAAAATTCTAGAATTAAAACTTTTTTTCTTAACCTAATTTTTGGGTTTATATGACTGTAAGAAAGTAAGTGATGAAGAAAAAATCATATGGTGGTACACTTCTTTTTTTGCTACGGTCATTTGAAAGTACCCCATTTTTATGATTTTCCCATTTTTCATCAACTTTTACCCATTTGTGGGCTATTATCATGTAAAAATCACAGTTTCACAATTAAACTTTTTTCCATACTTTCACTCAAGATGAAGTGGACCAATCTGAATAAATTTAACTTAAAAAAAACTATAGGTAGGTGTTGATATAAGAAAGTTTTATAAAATTTTGTTGCTTTTTCGTGTCAAATTAACCATACTGTAAATTTTGAAATTTTCGGATTTTTCTCTTTTTTTTTAGAACAAAAAGCCATGGCGTTGTCTGTTTATTTTCGACATATAAGTTTAAATGTTCCTCTGGTATCTTTCGCCCCTCTTTTATGCCAACTTCTTTGTTATGAATGATTGGAAAAATACATATCTAAGAATTTTGAAAAGAAAAAAATGATATGGAATGTACATATTTTTGGTAAAATTATTTCTTTGTACACTTCACCCATTTTCTCCATATTTTGGCTGATGAAACTGACCGGATTGCTTGTAAAAAATGAAAATTTTATAACTCAAAAACTACTGAATGTAAGTACACAATTTTTTACATAATTTAGTTTGATTATAATACTTTTTGAATATGTTTAAACTTCAAAATCATCTTGACATCTATGTTGATGTTTAGGTTCAGCCATATGGACTTGTCTTAGGGAGTGATAAATCCTATTTTGTAAAAAAACACTCTGATTTAAACAAACAATTCTCTAAAACTGACATTTTCAAGATGCTTGTTTTCTTGATTGTCAACATATTTGTTTCGTTTGGAGGACGTGTTTTTCAACAAACAATCGGCATTCACATGGGAACCGAGTGTACCAATCTTCTTGCCGACTTGTTCCTTTATTCATATGAGGCTGACTCATACAAGAACTTCTTAGGAAGAAAGAAAAGAAGTTAGCAGTATCCTTTACTTCACTTTCCGCTATATAGACGATTGTCTCGCAATAAATTATTCAAAATTTGTTGACTTTGTTGAACACATCTATCCGATCGAACTTGAGATAAAGGATACAAAAGATACAGTTAAGTCTGCCTTATATCTTGACTTACATCTAAAAATTGACAATGAGGGTCGGTTGAAAACCAAACTTTATGACAAAAGATATGATTTCAGCTTCCCAATGGTGAACTTTCTATTTCTATGTAGCAACATCCCAGCAGCGCCTGCATACGGAGTATACACATGTATCTCCCAGTTGATACGATATTCCAGGGCTTGTATTTCATATCATGATTTTCTTGATAGAGGGTTGCTGCTCACAAGGAAAGCTATTAAACCAAGAGTTCCAAGTGGTGAAGTTGAAATCATCCCTTCGTAAATTTTACGAACACCATCACGAGTTGGTTGATCGTTATGGAATATCCGTTTCACAAATGATAGCGGATATGTTCCAAATATCGTAAGTACAACCCAGTCCCTCTTTCCCCGAATGTGACCTACCGAATTAGACTTATTACCAGATTTGTACTAACATGACGACGGTTGTCACTTGCGGAGCAGGATCTGCTGACGCTTCCGGAGCACCTGAGATCACCCCAGTTTTGGTGGGGTTCGTGTTGCTCAGTCTTTAGTGTTCTATGTTGTGTTTTGTGTATAAATGTTTGTGTGTTGGTCTTTTTCTTTTTTAGACATGGCGTTGTCAGTTTATGTTCGATTTATGAGTTTAGATGTCCCTTTGGTATCTTTCGCCTCTCTCTTTAACAATGACTTAATACTGTTTATCTTGGCTGTAAACGTACTCAGTGTCTTATCATTTTTAGAAAGCTCGTTTCATGTACCTCATAGTTTGAACCTCCCAGAAAGTTTCCAAACAAGATTGATGTCTTGTAAAAGTTTTTCCATACTAACTTTTTTTTTACTCAATCCATATGGCTTCAGTTATTTCAACATAACACGAAGTCCAGCACATTCTGAAAATCTATCAAACGAATGTAAACAATGATTTAGGGACTTTTGATTACCATCCAGGACTAAGGACGAACCGTCGGCATATTGACTCAATAACATTCAGTCATTAATTGTAGCACCAGCATCATCAGGGTCATTTTCAATAGCTGCACTGAGCAATTCAAGTACTAAAATAATAAATAAGGAGACAGGGGTTCCCCTTGACGGACCCTCCATAAACCTGCAAAGCCTCTAATATAAAAACCATTCGAAAACTTTTTCATGGTCGACTAAAAGTAACAGTTCAGGAATTTCATATTCCTCCATATTTTCGATCAGGTCATAAATAAATCTATACATTTGCCTATATACCTATCTTTAAGTAACCGTTTTGTGTTTTTGGTTTATTACATTCACTACCAGGTCAGTGAAATTGGTACCGTTAATATTTTTTAAATTCTAAGTATTTCAACTTTTTTTTATATAATCATTTCATTTCATTATCGTTCCATCTTTACTACATTTCTTAATATCCGATGTGTAACTGTGTGATTCGGAGGCATTTGTTAACACACTATCAAATACAGATATACTATAAATATAACTGAAAGTTATACTGTTATTTATATGTAACTTATGTATAGGCCCATATGCTTGCAGCGGATTGAAATAATAGTAATTAAAGCCCATGACCGCATCAACACTGTGTATATAACAGCTAAGTGCTAACTAAAAAGCTTTCGTGACAAGCAAAGGTAACAATATCCCAGTGAAACAACTTCTTCTTTTAAGGATGGGATCTTGTGAATAATTTAGCTCCTCTATCTTTACATGCTGGGTGCATGGTCGTCGAAGAATGGCGAAAATGGTTATAAGTTCGTAACTCCAGAGATGAGTTTAACGTCATGTCAGCGTGTACACATTTTTTGAGGATGGAACTTACTATGCTATTTTTTGGTTAAACTACTAGGTCTTTATACATATTACATATGTAAAACCGTACCTAAACAATTGTTCTGTCGTATGACGGTAGAGTTGAGATTTCTAAAAACTAATGAAATGAGAAGTTAGAAAATACTTATATGAGACAGTCGCTCAACAACACAAAATTTAAGAGATAACGTATGGCCTTTTACAAATGTATTTATAATACATCAAACTCTTAACTGAATTGAGTCCGTAAAAAGAGGTTAACATAGAATTAAACTAGATCTGCAATGTGCCAGACATCAAGTTAATATTTATAGCAGCAAGCTGTTTATATCCGCGTTTTTTAGCCAATTCTTATTTTAGATACCTATGTTTAGTTTATTTTAAATGTCATTGAAAAGTCATTTAACTAAGCAGTTATTTATATGAACCTTCTGAATAAAATACTTGTATACATTTGTTACCGTATACAGTGCGTGTCTACAAAAAGGAGGTAGTAACAAAAATAATTCAAACCTTGAAATTTTAAAATATAATTTGTTTAACGTTTCAAAACTGGTATTTAGTAGAACAAGAACTACTAAACTTTCCGGATCGCTTGATTTCAGTCCACATTATTTGTTTCTGGTGGAGTTCTTGTTTCAGAATCTTGAGTTTTCTGTTTAGTGTTATGTGGATTTTTATGTCTCTTTGTCGTTTTTCTTATAGCCATGGTGGTGTCATCATTTTTCTTCGACTCATGCGTTTAATTTTGTCAATGGAATCGTCTATATCTACGTGTTGATTAATAAATAGAATGATTTATACTTGATACTTACATGCAGGAAAAAACCCAACGATATCAGATTAATAATTAATAATACCAGGCAAGGTTTGTAACTTGCCAGCTGTAAACGTTTTTAAGTACCTTTAAGATTTATGCCCTCAGATGCTTTACTATTCGAATTTGATTTTTAAACTTCTGGCCACGAGCGTACAAGATTGAAATATTTCAACAAGAGGCACACATGAACCTGCATTGCATATCTGGTGAAAAGTCAGCAGCTGCCGGGACTTTAATATGTACATACTACAGTTACTCCTTTAGTTGCTGAAATTTACATGTTTACCCTAGCTCCTACAGGTTTTTAGATAAAAGCCAAAACGACAAAAGCAGCAAAAAACTGCAAAAAATGATTATTTCAGGGGCAACAAGATCAAAACTGGTCGAAATAATTTTCCCAAATTTGCAGAGTAGATACATCTTGTCGTGCTGAACCTTTTTGCAATTAAACTTTTAACCTAACTCCTTGAGTTTCCATATTAACAGCCAACAACTGGTAAATTTCAGACAGTTACTCTTAAACAAGTAGTTAGACTTTTTTTTTAATTTTTAGGCTAGATACATCTTGTCATACTTATCATTTTTGCGATTTCTCTTTAAAGCAAGCTCCCATGGTTTTTGAAACAATGGCAAGGGAAATCAATACTGAACAAGGGTAATTACTCCTTTAAGAGGACACTTTTTTTTTATAAAAGTAAGGAGATGTGGTAGGATTCCAATGAGACAACTATCCACCAAAATTTTAAAAAAGTGGATGTAAGCAATTATAGGCAACCGTACGCCCTTCAATAATAAGAATAGCCCATACCGTAAAGTCGATTATAAAAAAAGCCAGACATGAAAAATATGAAACAGTTCAATGGAGAAAACTAACGGCCTAATCTATAACAAAACAATTTACGAAAAACAAATATGATCGACATGAACCAACGTCAAACACTGAACTACAGGCTCCTGACTTGGGACAGGCATATAAATAATGTGGCGAGGTTAAACATGTTTGTGAGCGCTCAACCCTCCCTCTAACCTGGGACAGTGGTGTAACAGCACAAATTAAGAACAAACTATAAAAATCAGTTGAAAAAGGCTAAACTCATTTACTTATTTGTAGGTCTTACTTTGGCTTACATCTACAAATTTCTCTGTATATATTATAGTTTTTGAGTTAATTCCCAAAAAAAGAGAAATTTCGTAAAATTTATTATTTCAGTGGCAATAACTCCAATTAGGGTTGTTCGTCTGGTCTGCAATATTACGGCAGATACATGCTTAGCAATTTTACCTATGTATATTTTGCTATAACTGATAAAGCCAAAAACTGCATCTACCTCCAATGTTCTATTTTTACCCATGTTTCTTGATGGAAAAGAAAAAAAAAGTTTTATACTAGAAACATTAAAATCATTCAGTCCAATTTTGGTTGAGTTTAATATACAGGTTTCAGAGAAGATCTTTGAAAAAGTTAAACCGGATGGCGGACGCAAATGGATGGCAAAAACTAACATAGCCGTTCAGACCAGTGAGCTAAAGGTGCGTTTTGTGTGATAGAACATGTTATTTGTTTTCCGTATTATCCTTGTTTGTGTATTAGTTTTACATTGCAATTGTTTATGAGTTAATAAACAAATATATGTGATTTCATATTTGATCACGTTAATCTTAATTCTCATTTTCTATATATAATTTAAGTTTCTTGGTTAATGTTTTTCTGATGTACATGTATGTTCATTTTATCACACTTAAAACTTCAGGTATCCAGAGAAACACGACGGAAACCAAATTAAGTCACGCACTTTATTAAAATTTGGATCACGCAAAGTAAATAGCACAATGAATAGTATTACCTTCTAACTAATTTGGTTTACATATATTTTCCCTCTTTCTCCTTATTATCACACCTGTTACTACAGCTATGCAGAGAGTTAGAATTGAAGCAAAAATAATTGGTAAACTTATCGTTTTGTTTTCCCTGTTGATTCTTCATTTAAAAAAGATGAAGTGGTTGTATCTACAAAAATAAAGTATTAAATCTAGTTACAAATTAGAACAGAAAAATCTCAAGAGACGCTAGGAAATAACGAATATATCACAAGAACTATTGTTTTTTTGCAGTTCTTTTTATCTTAAAAGTAAATTGAGGGTTTTCTAAATGAAATAAAAAAAACCTTAACGATCTACGTCTATATTAATTCATAATGCCCGTATATAGGTGTTTAAAAGGACATATTTACGAATGAACAAAAAAACAGGCGAAATGCCTTTTAAAAAATTGCATTGTAATCTATTTGATTTTAGTTCATGATATCATACCAACTTGTCACGAAAAACAATTTAGAGGTATGATAAGATTATTGTTCGAAATCTTGACATCACAAAAAAGGAAATATCTATTAATTTCGTCCGTCCTTATCGTATTTCTGAAATAACCTTCATATGAAACGCTCAAACCTATTATTTCAAAAACCAAAATGGGAGAAATATCTAAACAATTTAAGAGATATATAACAAAAAGGAATATTAAAAAGTAGCTAAATTGAAAAAAGAGACTGTCTGGATTAACCTTCATCAGGAACGCTCAAACCCAATGTCTTGAAAACCAAGATTTATAAGACTTAAACACGCGAAGAGATATGACAAAAAGGTGTAATTCAGCAATTTAAATTGTTATACCAGATACATTAACTTTGCTCCTTTGCAATACAGATTTGTAACATAATTATCAGAACTTATCTCATAAACAAACACATTATATTTGAAAAAAAACCAAACTTATCCATGTTTTGAATCCAAACACTACAGCATACGACGCATAATCGTTCATCAATTGAACGACAGGTTACGAAGTAAAGGTAATGAATACTTTTTGTTCATGGGTTAAGAAACATACAGTGTATTTTACTATACTTATCCAATATTTTTAAATAATCTATCGGACAATATTTGGTTAGAAATATGTTCTTACATCTACATTTGTATATATACAATGTAGTGTTTAAATAGCAACACAATATTGACTGTTCACACAAGCATAGACATACCAAAAATAACTTCTTTTGTTCTACAAGACAAGACAATGTTATTGTTTCTAATCCAGTCGTTTGCATTGTCGTTGGTTCATGTCCGTCATATTTGTTTTTCGTATATTGTTTTGTTATAAATTAGGCCAATAGGTTTCTCAATTGAATTGTTTCACATTCTTTGTCGGGGTCTTTTACAGCCATTTATATGGAATGGGTTTTACTCATTGTCGAAGGTTGTACGGTTGTCTATAGTTGCTTGCATCCACTTCATTTGAAATTTGTTGGATACTTGTCTCATTGTCAACCATACCACATCATTGTATCATGAATATCCAGAAATTTTGTACAATAGTACACTAATGAATTACATGGAAGATTCCTATGAACATTTTTAAAATGGAAATTTTGTAAAGAAAAATTCTGGTCATAATCAAAGGCATTAAATACATGGATTAAATAGAATGCCAATCTCCAATCTTGATTTTTAAATCTAGTTTCCTATTTATTACGGGAAGATAAAGCCAATACTCTATTATCTTCCAAAATAATTTTTGAAACAATGTACGTAATTGTGTTTCTCTTTTGACTTTATCTACCAGTTATTGTCAATGTTATCCATTATAGAACTACATTCTATCATTTTTCCCATCTAATTGGATTTGCACTTATAATACCTAAACAATCAACAAAATATCGTTATTAAAGAATACAATTTTCCGTATATTTGAACTTCAAAATCATCTTGCCATCCATTTTGATGTTTATGTTCAGTCATATGGACTGGGCCCGTATAACAGTATTGTTTTCAACTTTCAACTTATTTTGGAATTTGGATAAATAAACCAGGGTATCAAGGCAAAATGGCTTGCTTTTCTCAGCTAAATAAAGTAATTCATCTTGACTTAAGTGTAAAATTGTGACTCCCCAGAATTTTGTATATATTGTTCGATTCCTGTCTTGTTGACTTATACGACACAATTTTTATTCATATGTTGATTTAAACACATACACGTACAACAGTGATATATCTCCGTTAGCATAAGTATTATAAAGAACACATTAAATTGTCGATATCAATTATAAAACATAAAATTACCCAGACATGAAACACGTTGTTTTTGTCCAAAACCATAACATCGCTTCCGACTGTGCAATTGATTGTAACACTTTCAATACATGTAATTTTGTTTATTTCACAAACAAGATGGAGCTTCATTTTATAGAACAGTCTAATTCGTGTTTCTTCTGATATTGTCACATTTGTTGCTGTCATCTCGCCCTGTCAGAAAATATAAAACACGTGTTAAACACAGTCTTGTCACTTATTTTTAACGTGTTCTGTTGCTAGTTTTTTTTTAATTTAAATTGCTTTCGTCCAAAAACAAATATCATTAGGTCAAAGATCTACTTGTTGATAAAATATTTTCTTCGTTGTCGATTTAATATAAATAAAAAATAATAAGTTTCCGTCGCTCTTGCGAGGGATGGTTTATAAAAAAATACAACATGTATGTTTCTCAATAAACTATGAAACAATATCTAGAGAACAAGAACACTTGTATACGACCTCTGCAATAAAATAATAACCAACCATTAAATCACACGACATGAAGTGCAATGTAAAATTATGACAAAAGACGACTTGACAAAGGTTATTTTCGCCTTATTGTTCTTTGGATCGTGTTTGACTCTCTGAATCATAAGGGCAATGTTTAAATGGGATAAAAAAAGTTAAAAATCCGAGGACAATAATCATCATGGTGAAGACACAATCTCAGATGTGTACAAATTAATAAGTTGTATGCTTTCTCTTTAAAATGCATGTCCACAAAACGACCAGTGCAGACATATATTTATAACTTCTTTGTCAGATCTAAGGGTCAATTTACATAAATATGCAAATATTGTTAAAAATCTTAATTGACGACTGGGGAAATTATGAAACGAATTTCAAATCAACCAACTTATATGCTACTTTATTATTACTGGCCTACATACATGTATAAGATTGAACAAAGACAAGCTAGATAATGTGCCAAAACTTAAAAACAAATACAGACGTATCAGGGCAAAAGGGCTTGCTTTTCTCAGCTAAATAAAGTAATTCATCTTGACTTAAGTGTAAAATTATGCGCGCCTTTATGACGTATTTACCAGATAGAGGGGATCGCCTGTATCCCTGCATTTTTAACATTCATCAAGCGTCTAAGTGATCGTCATTGTGCAGAATAAACTAGAAATGTTTGTTCCGTAGGTACTTAATCACATTTCCCTAATGACAGCAGTGCTGATTGCCATTTGTAAGAATTTAATCTGCCGAATAATTCGTGCAATATAGCATCCTATTTTTCCAACCACTCGCTCAACATGGGAACAGAAGTGACGATGCCCCTAAACGCACGAATGATGTTCACTTAAACCCAAGTTTTTGACGGAAATGCACCGAACTCGAAAGTTGTCTATGAAGTCTGCCTCATATTTTAACTGTATCATAAATTTACAATGAAGGTTGTTTGAAACTTAAACAAAGAGAGGATTTAATTTTTCCATTTATATGTATTAACATTCCAGCAACTCCTTCAAATAGAGTATACAGTTCCAAGTTGAAACGATATGCAGGAGCTTCAATACCCTTTCATGATTTTCTTGATAAAAATTGGTTACCATCATCCTGCGTAGTTCTAAAAGAAAATGCATAATCTGTTCGTGTTAATCAAATTCAAAGGATTACAAATATTCAACTTTTTTCATTCAGATGTATATGGAGGTTTATTCTCGATATGATTTATGTCCTATTAGAATAAAAATAAATATGCAAAAAATTCCCGTCCTAAAAAAAAGACCAGGTGTAATGTTTTTGTTGTATAAGGTTTCTGAACCCAACAAAAAATTGCTCATTCAGCTGAAATGCTTTGTTTATCTATCATAACCTTTTTTATGAAGGGTCTACATGTACGTGTAAACTTTCCTTCAAGTTAACTAACTACATAGCATTTGAGAAGTCTGGAAATATCGTTCTACCTTTATAAATAATCTCTTCAAAGATATCAGGATTAAAATCAAAAACGTGGAAGTTCCATATAAAGTGTATAGAGTGTGGAAAAGAGATATTTTGAGTGAAGACTATTTACAGCACGCATTCGCTTGTACTTCGTTAACCAGAGATAGAGTTGTTAAGACACACCAGGATTTATTTGGTTGTGCATAACTGTACAAAAACCTATTAATTCTGCCGAAATGGTGATTAAAATTCGTTATTGAATAACATGTCATGCAAAAATCAATACCTACATTCACAAACAAATTGCATTCCGGAGATGGATCATTTCAAACTGAACATCTGAAAAAATAAAGTTATCAGACATCGTAATATTTGTTTTAATTTCTTCTTTGTTAGGCTCATCTGAAATTCCAAAATAAAATATTTGTTAAACTATTCTTTAAGTACTAAACAACAAATAGAATATACTAAACGGACTTTATTTGTAGGGATGGAAACACAATGAATTCCAGAAGGTTCATAAACGAGGAACATTGAAATCAAATAGCAATTGTGTCAAATAATTTGCACATGATTAATTTATACAATGAATAACAACCTCCAGAAATTAAACATATGCATTTATGCATACGAAAATCGATATCATATATTTTGTACAAAAAATTGGACAGTATCATTAAAACTACCCTTTTGGTTCCTTCAGACATATTATCATTATACGTTTTTACAGAGCAAATAACACATAAAACTTATAACTTTGGTGCATCCGAATAAGCGCTTTTCTGGAATTATCTTCTACAAGAACGCTCAACTCCAAAAGAAAACCAAAGATACATAACTACTTCAATATACTTAGATCTACATTAACGACAGGAACCTAAACATAATAGCCAAATCCACATAAGGTCATTTTTGCTGATAGGTTGGAACCTTAGTTTCTTTATAATGTCTATATTTATCATCAGAATATTTTAGAAAGGTATGTTATACATCTTAACAGTACCGAATCATTTTCTTTTGAGCTAACGATACCTTCGGGGCTATAAGGTTTTACTTGTAAAGTCATATTTGTCTCGTTTTCTATCATATTAATCAATTTCACTTAATTTATATTCATGTGTATAAAGGGACATTGCGAATGTCAAGCGCTTCATAATAATATCTATTATTTACAAATTTAAAATGACATATTCTAAAGGTCCACCACTACCATTTATACATACACCTCATAAAACTTGGGTTCAGTTTCAGGACTTCACTGTTTGAGAAAAAATCGTTAAGGCATGTGCATTGGTGGTTGATATCATCTTCATTAGATTTTGTAATAATCAATGAAAAACCATCACATTGTTTCTGGATGTATTTAGATGTGTCTATTGAAGCTCCATGGTGGACGATAATGTCAAAATCTGTCATCCATGTTGCGGTATTAGTACAGCAATATTCGTCAACTGAGGCATTGCAGTACAACACTTCGTCCTCTCCAAAAACAATTGGAGGATTCAGTAGTTGCCATGTTACTGAAAATATTTAAGATGAAAAACAAATCTGTTTTTTATACAAAAACATATTTTATTCAGCATCAAAAGTCTTTTCTTGAATGATAAAATCTCTAATGAAACATGAAAAGTATTTATTTTCACAACCATTTATTGACATTCAAATTTCAATTTAATTAGAAATCAGTTTAGCGGTATCCAATTTGTTTCAACTACCTACAATGTAACTACAATTGAGCGATAGTTCTTTTTTTTTACCTTTCATCTTTGTATCTCATTTAGCATTCGAAAGACGACAAAGCAGCCACACTTATTTGACTTTCAACTTTCCTATTTAATTGACATTCAACGACTAATAGGTAATATTCCAATTTGACTTTTTTACTTCTTTGATATTTTGAAAAATGAACAATGAATATAATACTTTAAAATCCAACTTTCTTCCTAGCCTGATATTTGTAGATGATAATGTTAATTTTGATGTGCACTTGCATTTTTCTACTGTTGTCAGAGTAAGGTTTTCATTGCGTCCATTTGCATGGTCTTTTTTTTCTATTAAAGATAATGTGACTGGAACATACTTATATAGTATACTTAAGCATTCTTATTATGTGACACTTGTCGACGAACCCGGTATAGTTCTTTCTGAGGTTCAAGTTTTAGTTGTTACCTTGATTTGGTAGATTTATAAGATTTAACCAACGGTAAAATACGGTTGCCTTTATTTGAAGTTTAGAACAAACAACGTATGTTTTTGATTTGTTCAAAAGTATTTGACGTATTGACACAACTAAACAGATGATTATATATTAAAGTGCATATGAGGTACTACTTAACTTGGGTACAGTTTAATTTAGGATCTTAAGAAACCTTATACTAGTGTAAGACATATTGTATGTACAGAACCAAAAAAAAAAAAGATAATAAAGCCTTGCAAAGAGCGTACTCCTGCTGTATCTTCATAATCCATTTAAGATATTAGAACATGGGTTAACTACTGCTGTCTCAAAATTATGTATGATAAATTTTGAATTCCATGTTTCGTTGATTGATTTCGTACATTCTATAGATTACGCAGTGTGGTTATTAGTCTCAAACCGGCGAACTATATAGGTTTACCCTTATGTACATCAGTCTGTCTGTTTGTCCGTTTGTCAGACCATTTTCCCGGCAGTATGTTGGCTTGGCAATATGTTTACTCGTCAGTGTGTCCGTGATGTATATTTTCCACATATTTTTCTGTAATGCCTAAATGCAATGATAAGCTATTTGGTACATAGCCATACAGTCACAATAAAATATCAAATTTCGTTTAGATTGAGCCATTTTTGCCAAAGTAATTGAGCTTTGTGGGGAAAAGAAATGCTTGAAATAATGTGTTTTCTCTCTTTTCAATAATGCATATGCCTGCAATTGTTGGTATTTAGTGTATACTATTATTAAAAGAAGTTACACTTCGAGTTAAAATTTTGTTTAGTTGAGCGATTTTTGTTGATGTTATGACAGGAAATTGATTTGAAATATCAGACTCCTGTGTTTTTTCTGCAATGCCTGAACCAGCTGAGGAGATAGTTAAATTAATGTCTTTAAGAATTTAAAGATCGAGATTGAAGATAGTTCCGATTGATGGATTTTTTTTTTGGAAAACCTAGAACAAGGACATGCTCGCAAATATGTGTTGTCCGCAATTTTTACACTAATGGTAAAGCAAAATAGACAATAGCTACAAAATAGCTCGTTAATACGAAGATTATTTTCGAAGGTGTTATTGATATTTATCTCTAGAACGAACTCGGCTATTACAGAAAAATTAAAAGTATTAGTTACTTGAAGGATTTTTTCCTGTTAAACCACTTAATAGCAGAACCATAACTGTTGCACAAAGAATATCCATTGAGATATTGTCTGTACACATATCTACTACAAATCTACAAAATAGAAATCTAGAAATCTAGAAATTACACATTAGCAATAAATGAACAAATAAGCAAATTTTATAGTTTTTTAAATACTTCAACGGACGTGCGGAGAAGCAACAATAGTAATATTTAACGAAATATCGGATGTCATAAGCAATGGGAGATGGAGCATTAATAATATTAGATTGTCTCTCGTTCACCAGACTAAATCTAGGCTAAAACAAATTCAAATATAAACGTAAAATATTATCAGATGTTTTGATGTACATGTATTAGGAACTAATTCGTGTAAATTGTTAAGCATTTACCAAAAAAACTTAAACACGAAGTTATAGATAATTTGATTAGTCTCTTTTTATCTTAGAACAAAAGAATCTTTCTATCACGGATCATCAGTAAATGAACTTAGAACCGTCATCTTATTGTAAATGTCGATAAAAATAGTAACTTATGTTAATATTTCAAAGTGAGTAATTTTTAACGTAAGCATACTTAATAGATATTTTAAATTCATGCAATAGCAGTGTACTGATATTAAGATATCATAAATCGATTAAGAAGATACAACTAAAGGTAAAAATTACACATGTGAGGTAATCGCATGAACTCCAGTAGGAGCAAGATCGGTGCGTTGACAGGGTAATTGTTTGTTACTATGCATGCACGTCAAGGCTCTGTCAAAATTTCCCAGTCGAGAAAAACACATAAACCAGGTTTAATCCACCATTTTCTACATAAGGAAATGCCTGTACCAAGTCAGGAATATGGTAGTTGTTACAGACAGTCTATCCTCTCGGTCTTAATGACAATATCATGGGAATTGGTAATATATCTAGAACAGATTCTGTTAACATTTTGGATATAGTTGCTAAAACAGTTCATAAAAACCGTTCTCATGGGCGTAGAATAAATCGCAATCAAAGAAAATTTCGTAATAACAATACATATATTTCGGACCTAATTTCTATTTCAAGAAACAACGGTAGACACTATCTATTAACCATACTCTGTTCTTTGCCTGTTAATAAATTACATCAAATTTTGGAGAAATGCAACTCAATTCCATATTGCAGTTCTAAGTATGAAATCGTTCAAATAATAATTGCATATTGTTATTCTGAATTGTTTCCCAAAATTGATAGCCCTGAAGTTCACAAAAAAACATTTTATCAAAATTAAATATGTGAATAAAGGTTTTGATTTTGTAAATATTGCCGGTATTTTAATGATCATTCTGTTAAAGAACAAATTCCTGGCTATTTTGATAATACTGAACTCCCTCTTATTTGTTATGTTTACAAAAAATCTACCCGGAAATATGTGTTTAATTACAGTGAAGTGTGTAAAGATGTTAATATCAGTGACAATACACCTACCTCATGAAATTGCAGTAATTCCGAATACATTTATGGCCCCAGTTCCCATGTTATAACAGGAGACCTTAACATCGTTCGTGACCGAGAGTTGAAATCATTCCTCAGTAAAGGACCTAAATATCGTCCCACGTCAATTATTAATTGGAATGAGTGTCGTAACATCATCCACGACTCACTCCGTACTTACTACTCTAAATGGATAAAACGAGAAAAAGCTGACAAGAAATCATTAGATTCTTTTTTTAATTCGGTAATGAACATAGTTGATAAACGTATTCAACATTTTAAGGATCATTTTACTCCTAACAACAACCATAATAGCCCAGTTTCTCGAATCAAACATAAGCTTAAAGAACTCACCAAGGAATTTGTTTTTGTCCCGCCAGATAAAGCTGCTAACAATATCATTATTGTTTGACGTAAATTTTACATTGAGGTTCTACAAAAGGAAATCACGAATTCACCAACATTCCAACTGACTCCATTTTCGGAAAATGAAATCTGTAACAAACATAAACTTTTAGCCACCTCTTTACAAGCAGAACCAAATACAATGAAAGTTCCAACTATGTACTGGCTTCCGAAGCTGCAGAAAACTCCTTACAACTATAGATTTATTTCGTCTTCAAGCCATTGTTCCACTACTAAACTATCTATTCTACTTACTAGTACACTTGGTACAATCAAAAACCTGGTAATGAATTGTTCAAATAAGGCTTTTGAAAATAGTGGAATTAATTGCTTTTGGAGTGTCAAAATTCGTTGGAAGTACTTGATAAATTGCATGCTTATATTGGTGATTTCGAATCTGTTCAAAGTTTTGATTTTTACCCTATATACCACTTTGCCTCATAATCTTATTAAGAAAAAAGCACACACCTGATTAAATGTGCATTTAAAACGTAGGAATGCGAATATATATGTTCAAACTCTTTAGATCATTTTTAGTAACAACAAACATAAGAACTATGTCAATTGGACCTGCTTTGATACTATAACTGCCCTTGAATTTTTACTAGATAACATTTTTGTTCGCTATGGAGATTCCGTATATCGTCAGGTTATCGGAATTCCATTGGGACTAACTGTGCACCACTTATTGCGGACCTGTTTCTGTATTGTTATGAGTTACAGTTTATGACTAAAATCAGAAAAGACCCATCGAAACAACATCTGATTCAAAAATTTAATAACACTTTTAGATATTTAGATGATATATTGGCTCTCAATAATGACGACTTCAGTATCTACACTAAAGAGATTTATCCTGTCGAACTGACTTTAAATAAAGCTAATACTAACAATGAACACTGTCCTTTCTTTGATCTTGATATCTATATCTTTAACGGGAAGCTTAATACCAAAATTTATGATAAAAGAGATGCTTTTTCATTCCCTATTGTTAATTATCCATTTTTAGATGGTGTCGTTCCCTTGTCACCATCTTATGGTGTTTATTTATCTCAACTTGTTCGTTGCGCTCGACCACTGGACGTTAAGCAACCAACAATCAATCAATCGTTTCGCTCGTGTTTGTAACAACGTATTTGATTTCAACGAAAGAAATCTCTGTATTACTGAAAAATTATTACACCAGGGTTTTCGATATCACAAACTAGTCAAAACATTTACTAAATTTTATCAACGGTACAAGGACATCATTCGTAAATATAAATCAACATGTAGACATCTTATACGTTCAGGTATTTCACATGCAATATTTTATGGTAATATTCTTTACAAAGCACAAAAATTTCGGCATTCACCTCAAAAGCTAACCAAACCTTTAAACAGACTTATTCGGGAAGGATATAGTTACGATACTGTTGTCAGGTCATTAAGGATTGCATATACTATGGTACTAATATTGATTCACTCATAGGGTCTTTGCATCGGAAATAAACACTATTATTCTAAAACCAGTTGTTGGCATGATACGGGTTATGTTCTTCTCATATATTTTATGATGGTATGATACTAAACCCCTAACGGGAGGGATTGTACTTGATTTTCATATGATGAAGACATAATCTTTCAATTAGTTTAATTGAGGTCT